>VZTT01075859.1:8477-19064 GCA_013400855.1 Buphagus erythrorhynchus
GTACTATCCCTTCTGCATACAGAAATAAGATAGGTATGATGCTCAAAAAGTGCACTCACATCCTGCAGTTTTCAAAAAAGAAAATGGATTTGATAGTGTTGTTGAACCCTGGAAGAATTAGACATAGTTCTTGGAAACCTGAATTTTAAATAGAATTAATTAAAATGTGACCTACTCTCTTTTACTTTTCAGTTGAATTCATATTTTTTCTTTCATATTTTTATTCTATCACAGGGATTTTTATTATTCTAACTCCTCAAAATGCACTTCTGCTCTTAAATGTAGCTGGTATTGATTGGTGTGCTTCCATTCAAATGTCCCAGAAATGCAGATAAGAGAGCAATGTGATGGTGTTATGAGAGGTTTCATGTAGGTCTCTCAAGAAATGCATCCTTCACTTATGTGCATGTTTGCAGTGTCACTGAGGAGGGAGTCACATAGTTTTAATCCTTTTGATTTCTTACTTTATCAATCTGGATGAACAATCATATAAAAGCAAAAGTCAGATGTTGTCCTAAAATGTTTTGGCTTATTGAAGATGCAGATAAGTAGGCTTTAGTTAAAACTTGGGAACTGGTAACAAAACTCAAAGCCAATGTTAATTTTCTTGCAGTGCTTGTGGAAACAGCAGTGAATAGGATGCAATGCGAGTCAAATTAATCTTTTTAATAAAACAGTGTTTCTCTTTACTGAAGCTGATGTCTGTTAGGCAGAATGTTTTCATGCAAGTAAGGAAAGTTTCAAGAAAGGAAATTAATGGGTTTGTGACAGCTTATATTTTTAGCAATTAATTTTCTTTTTAATTTTGAATGGCAGAATAGTAGTTGTAGTACTTAAAAAATATTTAAGACAAAATACATTCCTTTTACATACCTAATATAGGTACTTCACCTGTGAAGTTTTCAGCCTTGATGTAGCTGTAAAGCTGAACACAACTTTCTGGGAAGAAAATATTTAGTGTACATATTTGAATTTGGCAAGTCTGCCTTTCTGACCCTGATTTTTATGTATGTTTAACCAGCATTGGTTTATTGATCAAAGAAAAGGACTGGGGAGGGAAGGGGATCAAGCCAAATGAAATATTGTTAGAGGGAAAAAGTTTTAGCAGAAAAGAGAAAGTTTTAATCCTAAATGAAAATTTTGTTTCATTTTTATATTTATTTTAGACATTTGTCCTTTATGAAATTCAGTCAAATTTGAAACAAAAATTATTTTTATAAACGGTATACTAAGACACCTCATAGAAAAGATTACAATGCAAATGACTTTGAGATGTTTAAAGCTCGATTTTTGTTCTATTAGTATTATTATGGTTCTTATATCAAGGAGGTAGCACATTTTACCAATTAATCTGTGATAACAATTATATGGATATGTGTTAATAATTGGATGGATATTCAGTAACTTTCAAACTCCTATTTCTATCATTAGTCAAATGAAGGCTACTTGTTTCTGTATGACCATTTTTGGCCTTCAGCTAGTGGATTCTAAGTAAAATGTATTATTGTGTATGTGTGGATATTACTGCAAGTAGAAGCTGGAGAAGTCATTGAGTTTCTAATAGAATCAAAACCAGACAATTCCCCCCATGGAAACCAAACAGTGCTTTGCCCATGAAAATCATTCATCTGAAAAAATATTAGAGAACCATCTCTGTAAAATATCTGTTTTTAATTGAGGTAACCATTTGAAACTACCTGTCTGTTTATTTAGCTATTTCACCCTTCTGTACATCAGTAAATAAGGTTTCTTCTTGCCTTTTGACATAAGATACTGAAGTATTTATTGTAGCCTTAAGCCTCTTCCAGCTCCTGCATAAGAGCTGACTAATCCGAACAATAGAGGGCGATCCATAGTTCATTGTGCAAGGAATGCACAGCTCTCCTCTAGGTCCATCAGCTTCCACAGGACATTTCTTGGTGAAGTGATGCATTCAAGCTGTCCGTGGGTCACACCTGGGCTGCAGTTGCTGCAAATCTTTTTCTTCAGACCGCTGCAACTTGGGTGTTTGCTACATTAAATTCTAGAGGAATTAAGTTGTCCAGAGTACTACAGTGTGCACTCCGAGTAGAAACTGCATTTTATGACAAATACTACATTATGTCACCCTTGAGGAAAGAAAAAGGCACTTTTGTGGATTTGTAAAGACAACTGTAATGGGTATATGTGTGCCAATTTTAGTCCTGCCTGCAAACATAGGCTGGGAAAACAGCATATCCTTGGGAACAGAGGGATTGAATTGTGTGTATCACCATCCCATTAGTCATTCAGCATGTACACATGAGAAAACTCACCTTCACTTGTGCAGCTTTTCCTCAGAAAACTTCCTATCTTTGATACAGAGACTACTAGTACAATTCTGAATCTGAATTTTTTTTTTTTTTATACTCCAATCCAGATGCTTAGGTTCTCAATGCCGTAGTGTTGGGTTGCCACTGGTGCAGAATGAGGCAGCTTGATTAGTGTATGGAGAGGACAGAAAATAATGGTTGCCTGCTGATTCAGCCTGTATTTCTTTTGGGTGACAATTGGAGTCTTATTCAAGATTTCGAATTTTTATTTTTAAGATTTCCGATTGGGTAAAAACCATCATTGACTTCTAACTCATCTAAGGACACATTCTTCTTTGCTGGAAGAAGTTGGTCTTGTCTTCACTAATCTGAAAGGTTATTTTTGTTCTTGATTACTTTAACCTGCTCGATTTTCCACTCAGAAGAGTGAAACTAATTTGGTTTCTGTTTATCTCACTTCCACATTTTTTTTTTTTTTCTTCTTTATCTCTACTTTTGGAGATTTTGTTTTTCAAAAGACACCACCAATTTCAAGCAAGAGAATTATTTAAACTAATATTTAATACTGAGGCTTCCTTCAATTGTTTTGATAGAGCCAGAATATTTTACTCTTTCATTTTTGGTTGCATTAGCCAAGATGACTGTTGATAGAATCAGAAATAAAATTCCTGATTCTTAGTCCTATAATGTGACCGCAGAAAATAATGCTATATTAAAAAGAAATTTGGAGCAATTTAGAATAAGGAGGGGGGGAAGGCATTTAAAATCGGTGTTGAACTTGTGGATATAAAGTACTAACCTTTACAGATGCTGTTGAACAGTAAGTCTTCTCCATTCACTTATTGGAAGAATTGGCATGTGAGAAGATGAAACTTAGCAGAACTAAGTTTTTGTGTACTTTCAATAGGAAATTACAAATAATCATTGAGATCAAGCACACATATTGATCCAAAGTGCCGTTATCTCAAGCAAAATTGAAATAATGTGATTTCAATAAACCTGAAAAGATCAGCAAATATTAACACAGTCCTCTGTATTCTCTTGTTTTTATACCATTTTGGTATCTTTTTGCAGAATGGTATGAGTGTTACAGGGAGGAGATTTTAATGCATATTCTGGTGGGATGAAGATTTAAAAACTATTCCAGAGAAGGCATTCATCAAATTATGTGCACTACAGACCAATAATATTGTATCTCTTACAAACAGATTTCATGCTGAGATACCTTCATCTTAGCCTGAGAATTGAGATGCAAACTAGAGATTAATTTGTATTTTGAGAGGTTGCTGCATAAATATGAGTAACTTGTTCATGTTTTTTTTTTTTTTTTTTGGTAGCACAGCTCTGTTGGGTTTTTTGTACAATCAACCCCTTATTCATCTTCCATGGCACAGATGCTGCATGAAATAGGCTTTCTTATTTATTTAAGTACTTTTCATGTTCACTAGATTAAGAAAGGCTGAACTTGTATAAACAGTAACACAGCAGAGCTGCCCCAGCTTGAACAAGCTAAAAGATTCTGCTATATTAGTTTAAAAATTCTAGCAGTAGGGAACTTCTACATCCTACTCAAGTTAGTAGACTTTGAACTTACTTGCTGCCTTGCCTGATGAGGCCCACAAATAAAGATATATTTTACAAATATATTTTCAGATATACATACCAACTGCTACTTTGTAATAATGAGAGAAAACTCAGCAAATATAGAGGTGCCTGTGTTTAGAAGTGTATTGTGACTTTCCATCTGCTTCTCATTTTCTTTTATCATAGATTTGTAAATTGAAAATACGCAGTAGGTCTACAACAGCCTTCTAAGTATAAAAGGCTTTTAACAGCCATTGCACTACTGTGGTTGATAAAGCAAATGGGAATTACAGAAGCAAACATTTTGGTCAATATATCTAAGTTGCACTCTAATAATGGATTACATTAGCAGAGATGTGTTCAGAAGACCAATCTGAAGATTGCCCATATTGACTTGTGAGGCCACCTGCTATCCCCATGGAGAGAATATAGCCACTTAGAGAGGTGAGAAGGTTGGGACTGAGGCCAGGGAGACCAGCAGACTGGGATATGCATGGGCTGAATCAAATATTGTCTGTGCTTAAGAAGCAATATTTCTTCATTTGCACAATGATGTCTTTACAAACAGTGGTTAGTTCCATTTTTATTGAGAGTTAAACATTCTTCTTCTCAACCATGCTCTTAGAAAAACAAAACCTTTTTTTTTACAAGAATTAATTCCTTCTTGTGTCAGTCCCTTCCACCCACACACCCTGCATATGCACACAGTAATTTAACATGACATTCAGAAAGAAAAAACAAACACCATTTACAATCAAGACATCAACCTACGTTTTAAAATTCAGATTATACAAGTTCAGTGCCTGAATTTGCATAGAAAATGTCTGGTTTGCATAATAACTTGAAAATTATTTTCCTTCTCTAATATTTAGTTTTTAACTCCATTTAGTCATAGTTCTTTCTGGAAGCTGCCAAAGCATTAATACTTAATTCTGGTATTTTTAAATTCTGGTCAAAATATTTGGTTTGGTTATTTTCCATCCTCTAGGATTGCAGTCAGATCTTTCACAGGCCTCTGGCATCCAAAAGGTTTTCCCCTTCTCTTGCCTTTTTTTTTTTTTTTAACTGATTATTTAGGCCTTTCTGGTGGAGGTAATAATGGACATTGGGAACTAAGTTTGAATCTGAGATTGTGCCACATACTTTCTTTAGACCAGAAAGTTAACTTTGGGGGTTTTTTTAGAGGACTTATTTTGTAAGGATTTTTCCCAGCCTGTCATAATAGCATTAAGTACATCCTTTTGTTCAGTCAGCAAGGATATTCTATGTATGACACACTGTAGCCAAACTGTACTCTTCTCACAAACCTGTAATTAAAGATGTCAGGAAATTGTAGGTTAGTGTTTGTAAGAAGTCTGACACGTGGAAGTAACTCTGACAAGCCCTATTGGTACTTAGGATTTTCTTTCTGTCCATAGATAATGCTTAGCTATGTCATTACCTTCTTTGAAGAAATAATTTATTTTCATTCCTTTCCCTTCAGTATTTTTTCTTAACTTAGTGCTTCAGTGAACAATGTTTTTTTAAGCAAGATAACAATACTGTAACTTCAGAAGGGAAATACTTGCATGTCTGTGAACAATCTAGTCCAAATACAGTACTGCAGGCTTTCCTGCACCAATACAAGTGTCAGAATGTGAATTAGGGGTGGTACTGCCTGCATCCTGGTTTTCTTATTACAGAGAAGCATTATAAAACCAGAATGATTCAGACTCAGGGATTTTTGTTGCTCAAAAGAATTGGATCTATGAGAACTGTATTCCTTAGGGAAGAGTAGACTAAGAGACTGTACTGATTTATTTTGTATCCTGAGAAGATATGAAAGGATGAGGTATCAGGTAATTTAACAAAAGTAAGACTAATCCAGGGAAATGTATTTATTTCTCTGAAAGGAGATGGGGACTAAGGAAACACATGTAGGTTTCATTTCACTTGGAAAGTAGCTGAAATGTTTAACAATTTTTCAGGTGTAGCAATCCATAAAGTTACTTGTTATTAGTAGTTAAAAGTAACAATGAGGTAATGATCCAGATTTATTAAAGCTGAAGTTTAAATTAAGTAGCGGGGTTCAGATGTAAATACTCAGAATTTCAATAGCTTTTCTTAGGAGATGTCATCTACCAGAACCAGAAACAGGCCACAAGTTTGTATTTGTAATAGATCAGATTTCATGAACTCCATTGTTTATTTATCACTGCAGATACTTCTGTAAATTGGATCTGAAATTTCTGTATAATGTCTTTTCTAATAGGCTTTTATCAGAACAGATCAGAAAATAGTTATGAGTAATCAAGAGCCAAAGATATGAGTATGTTTGAATAGAAGTAATGAAAAAATATCCCTCTGTCCCACAAGCATAATTCATGTCAGAGCAGGATATAAAAATCACTACTCTGAGGTCTTGTCATGCTACACTTAAAAATGTGCCACTGTAGCTAGGTTGGCAGAGTTGTGGTGCAAACCTCCCAAGTACTGATGTAGCATATGCTGAGAGAAAAACCTGTTTTTGTTGGCAAAGGTAGCAGCTGCCTCAAATCTCTGAGTGACATAAGCCACCTGACAAATGCACTCGTATCTCAGTCTAGCTGTAATATAAAGCATAAGGACCCAAATAACCTGCTCCATTGAAAAACAAGCAAATAACCAAATCCCAGAAGTCCCACCCAAGAGAGACAAATGTTTTGAAACATCAGCTAGTGGAAGTTGAAAGCAAATCAGCATTTAGAAAGATGCTGGCTTAAAAAGACAAATGGTGCTATATACCTAGCAGAATATTAGTGTGCTGCCATGACTTTGAGGGGACCTATCTGCAGAGTTGGAAGTAAAGGTTTCCTATCCATTTGACATCTCCAAAAATTATTTTCAGATTACAACCAGAATTTCCTCCTCTGCTTAATGTAACTTGCTTTTGAGGCTAATTTGAACTTGCTGTGCTGATTTTGTACTGCAGTGAATGAAGAACAGTCATGATTAAATCATCAGGCTGGGAGAATGATAACACACAGTCTGGTATACAGCAGTATCTCAAATCACTGCATCTATTTTTGCAATGACTGTTAGACTGAATATTACATGAAATTAAAATTTTGATTTAAAAAGAAACACAGTTTTTAGCTTCTACACAAGTCAACAAGTTTATATGAAGACTTTGAGGGAACAGTTGCTTCACAGTAATCTGTTAACAGGAGTGGAGAAACAAGAGGTTTTTTTAATGTTTGGAGTTTTCATAAACCAGGGTGTGATTTCACAAGATTTCAGCTATCACAGCAGCTGAAAGGGAGTGGGCTGACTCTTCTCTCTGGCTCTTCTCTTCCTTCCTGCCCCTGCCACACAGTTTTGTCTTTGCCTTGCATCAGCTTCTGTGCTCATGGACGAGATGTGCCAGTTCCACTTGCTGACATGGCAAAGAACAGCTAGGTAGTTTTCTAGTAGCTAGTAGTTTGCCACCCTAGCTAGTTTTCTGCCACTTTAGCAAGCTGATTTAATTTAATGTGAAATTGGGTGACTACTTGATCCCGTTTCTTTCTGTAATAGCAAAGTCATAATTTGTATCAAGTGATTTAGTAAAGCTATGCCCTTAGGGTGAGGATGCCCGAGCTGTTTTTGCAGCTTGCTGCTGTGAAAATAGGAAATACCCAGGTACACGTTTCCTACTGTTTTCCCTGTGTCTGGTGCTGCCCCCTTTTTCAGCTGGCTCAGCTCACTCAACTGGCAGAAAATGAATCCAGCAAAAGTGTGAACAGCTTTATGTCAGTTCAGTGAACTGAACTGGGAGCTATCAGACAAGTGCTATAGCCAGCACAGCTGTGGACTGGCACTGGGTAGACTCAGCGGGGAAGAGGAGAGGAGGGAAACCTCTTTCACCAGCAGAGGAATGCAAGGTTGGCTCAGCTGTCTTGTGAAACCACGTTACTTCACACAGTAACATAACCGTTTTCTCATTATGAAGATGCACTCTGGTATGGAATTCATTTTGAAGATTAAAAATATCTTCTGTCATTCAAAGATACTAAGAAAATGCATGCATTTCCCCCCCCCCCACAGTTAAATGGTCTCAAATCAAAGGTGAAAGGTAATAAATAGAATTCGGGTTTGGAGGTGTTGGGAGCCATAGACTATCTACACTGCGTGCCAAGTAAAGGAATTTTTGTTTCTTAAATTTTTTATGCAGCCTAACTCTTGCAAGGAATGCTGAGTTTCCCTGTATTTCTTCCTTGAAATGGAAGAAAAAGAAAAAAAAAAAAAAAGACAAGAGAAAAGAAAATGGTGTTTCTGTAGCCATTAACACCCTAATTAACACCTTACTCTTCTTTCAAATGGGTTGGTAGGAGAGTTCATGGAGCTGTAGCAGCTGGAGGCAAAGCCTTCTTGGTTAGTAAGCTTGCAGCATGAAGTGGGGGAGGGAAGGAATCATAAAGAAAGAGCTTGGTTAATGTCCTGAAAAGAGAAAGTATAAGATCTTGAAATAGGGGGATGAATAAAAATCAATATTAAAATACCAGCGGCTGCATCACTGCTGCTATCACTTGGCGTGTGTTTGTTGGAGGCAGTACTGCTGCACTGCAGGCTGGAAGGAGGTTTGCCAGCAGAGCTCGTTGGGGGAGCCTCCCCTCAGCAGAGAGCTGCCTTAACTCCGTATTCAAATGAAAATAGTCACTGGGGCAAGGCAACTTTTTGTAGGGATAACTGTGTCTGTGGGAAAGTTCTTGCCAACATTGTTAATGATACAGTTTCACGATTGCTTTAAGCCAGCCTGTGTGTGGGCTGGCGTCAAAAAGGGAGGTCCCAGCCATGTGTTTCTGCCGCCTCTCTGGTGCCAGCGTGAGCGGTAAACTGTAAAACTAACCAGGGAAAAAAGCATGGGAGGGGTTGGCCAGATCGCATCCCCGGTTTCTCACCATCTGATTGCACAAATGCCAGCACTGGCACTGGGGAGGTTGTCTGGGGGGCGGACGAGAGAGGCCCTTCAGCTGCGGCTCCGGCTCGGGCTGTTTTCCAGCGACGGAGAGCACTCAGTCTGAGGCGGGGGGTGGGAATTTGTTTTGTTATTATTATTATTATTCTAAATGAGTCATATCATTGTAGCACATTTCAGGATAGAGATTCTGTCCGGGACGCATTCGGTGCTTAGGAGGCTGGCCCGGCTCTGGCTCCATGTAGGTCAGTGAGGAGTGCAGTGTCTTGTTCTCAGCATATCACTATAGCTACTGCCAGCAGGAGCACAGGGTTTCTTAATTAATTCTGGTCTGTGTAATACAGCACACACCTAAGCCTCTGATGGAGCACAACCATAGTTTCCAGTTTAACAATGTATCAAGGCGTGTCATTAATATACAGTTACATATGCTAAGTCCTGTCTTATGTAAGCAATAACACACAACAAGGTGTGTTTTAGTCAGCCAGTGTGCATACATCTTGGATGTACTGGGGCAGCAGCGTTGCTGAGGGCTATAACACACCCAGGGTGTGGGTGTATTAGCTGACTAATCCGCATTTTGTAGTGTTACTGTGCTTATTAAATACATCGAAGAGAAAATTTTAAAAGTAAATTAGAATCTGAATTATGAAGGATCAACCCACTGCGTAACTGGAAGTAAGCAAAAACATGTCAAAGAAGTAACCGAAACTGCAGGGCTAACTTCTACCTTTGAAACTTCCCTTTTTATGTGTCTTCCTCACAGGTAGCAGCCAGGGGTTGTGGTTAATTTGGCTGTGGAAACAGCGAGTCCATGGTTACTGAGCCATTATTCCCTCAGATACTGCCATTAATCTTGGTGAAATTGTCCTGATCTGAGTCTCAGCTCTAAAACTGCAACCTATATATAAGGGGAAAAGATTAATGGAAACTCATTTTCTGCATATTCTATCTGATAGGCATTTTTCTGAGTTTTTTTCCATGTATCTTAGGAAAGAAACATTTTTGCCTTCATATTTGGACCTTGAAATTTCAGAATGATCAGTTAATTTTAAATTGAATTAGTAGTTACCTGCATCATGTGCAGGTGATTTTCCTAGGACCTAGATCAGGTCTTAATGATGACCCATTTTCAGTTCATTGAAGGAGAGGTATAAGCTGTGAGTGACACAGATGCACAGAAAGTGACACAATTCTGCTGGGGTTAGTGCTCTCAGCTTCTTGGGAGTCTGCACTTTTATCTCAGATGTTTTTGCACTGTATTTTTTGGTATGCCTATAGCCAGCATTCATTTTCCATCTCTGCAATGTTTCCTTCTCTGAGCAAGAATGAACCTTTTATTGGCTATTTTAAAAGGTACTGGGTTTGTTGGGTTGCCAGTCCTTTTGCAGTTTAAGGATTTTAGTTCTTTAAGAGAATGTTGATGATCTTATACAAACACCTGCTTTCCTTCAACTCTGAAACTGGGGAAATATTTTTGGCTCAAAGAACACCTATTGGACATTCACTGTTGACTTGATGCTAAAATGATTGCTATCTGTTAGACACCCAGTTCAGTTCTCAATGTATCAAGGATGCCTTGTTATATTAATTCCGCTATTAATATTGTCTTAGAAATTAAATAACCTAAACAATAACCTTCCATTCTCCCAAAATCACCCTAAAAGTTCTTCCAAAACTTTATTTACCTATTTATTAAAACAAATTGCTGATGAAACTTTAAAAGTTTCTATATAATTATAATATATATTATAATATATAGTCTATATAATATATATTACATATACATAATATAGT
>VZTT01075864.1:15832-37078 GCA_013400855.1 Buphagus erythrorhynchus
TCCCTGCAATATATATTTTTATCATGGAGTATTTTCACATCTCTAATTGTGTTCCATGAAATCTCAATCCTCACGCTCTTTGCTGGCAAACTATTTTTAAGTTCTCCTGGAAAATTCTGTGCTGGCTGTGAAGCTGGGCTGGGGGAGTGAATGATTGCCAAGCCACGCGGGCCATGCCATGGTCAGCTGAATATTTCTCAGCAGCATTTCTTTGGTAGGGTTGCTCAAGGCTCTTGTGAGTCAGATTCATACAGAGATCAAGATAAGTCAATTACTGAATGAAGGCAAAGATTTATTCTGGAATTTAAACTGGGGAGCTTTTTTTATTCTGCTTCCATGGACATTGGGAGATGACAAGGGTAGGAACTTGTGCACTGCTGGTGAGGACACTGGACCAAACTCCTACATCAAAAACATCCCAAAGAAACACTTTAACTGCTTCTATCCAGATATTCCAAACTGTGGATTTGCTATGGAAGCCTGGAAAATAACAGGTCTAAAGTATTCCTGCATTCATTCATGGTAGGTTTTGTAGCCCATCAAATTGCAATAAAATATGTTTGCTTTAACTGCAGATGTTGTTTGTGATTTCTAAAGTTCTTCTTGACAAAAAAGGCTGGGATCACAAAGCTGCAGCAGATCCAGGGCTAGGAATAATCACTGCATTCCCAGAGTCTCTCAGGGTTCTCATTTCCCTGCTGGAAATGGGCTGGGAGAAAGAATCATCCCAGGAAAGCTCCTTGTCTGTCAGACCAAAAGATTCTGTATCCAGCTGGGAGATCAACCACGGAACAAACCAACCTTTACCATGGAATATGATGAATTTCCAGTAAATTCAGGCATTTAAAGTGGAATTTAATCCAAATCCCACGAAGTTAAACTCAGGCAAGTCACAGGGATGGCATCCCATGGTCTGGATCCTGCTTGAGATCCAGGGATGTTTCTAAGAAAGAGAAAATTGTGATGATCCTTTCCAATCCTAACATCTACAGAATTGTCCTGGATCATGCAGGAAGATGTTTATAACATTTTTCAGTCCTCTCTTCTAGCCATAATCACATACAATCTCTACTTTCTATTAGGAAAATACACAAATATAGAAACATGATATATATAAGCTACAAATACAAATAAATAAATAAATAAATAAGCTAACCGAATACATCTTGCCAATTTTAAGGGGAAAAAGAAGTTTCCAAGAGCCCCCAAAACACACAGCAGTTCTTAAAGCCCCTGAGTGTCAGAAGCAAATTTTATTTTAATGATTTCTTCAAAAGAGTGCAGATGCCTGAAGGATTGTGTAAATATTTCCTGTTGTGAGCAGCCTTTTAAAGCTCGAAGGATAAACACACATTCACAATATATAAAAATATCTCTACTCGGGCATGAATGGCCGTGCAGAACACTAAGTTGCACATCATTACTTTAGGAGCAGCATAAAATGGCTCTTTCTGATCTTTGTGTTTGGGAAAAAACCCAAAGCCCATCAAATTTGAGATCACACAGCACTTCAAAACTGAAAGTGCAAAATATGGACTGTGAGCGTGTCTTATTTATAAATACGTGCTCTGAAATTCAGAATGGGCACTTTATTTTTAAACCCAAGGCACAAGGGGACATTGTTTTTTTCAGCAGACACTCAAAGCAGCTCTCTGGCAAGATTAATCCTTAAAATGACCAATAATACAGATAATTTGAATAGCACCATTGAGAGGGAGGCAGCTCTGAGGGAGCCTCTGGCTCTGCCCCGTTTGGGGGGAGTTCTTTGATAAAATTATTTATTGCTGACACAGAGGATGATCCTTGTGGGTCCCTTTCCAGAATCCCACAGCTAGGATTCTGTGGAAGACAAGATACAACCCCTGAGGGTAGGAGAAGGCAGAGAAACCTCTGGAAAAAATTCCTTTCCTCTAATTTTAGGTGTTTCATTAAGGAAGAAGTGTGGGCACCTCTATGAGTGCCCTGTGATTCCTCAGAGCACCTCACCAGGGATTTTCCTTGAGATTCCCTTTTTTTTTTTTTTTGCAGGGATGAGCCTTCCCCTCCCCATCCCAACCCAACAGGGAAGTTTTTCTGCTCCATTAAATATCCATTCTGTGCCCGTGTTTTGGGAGAAGACCATCCATCCATTAAGAGAGCAGGCAGTTGGGATGAGAAATGCTAATGTATTTTGGAGTCTGTTGACTGAGGCCACTGTGCAGGCAGGAAAAAAATCCTAATTTTAAGTGGTCTCTCCACTGCTGGGACTGCTGACATGATTAAAATGAAGCGCAGGTTCCAGGCCCTGCCTGAATCAAAGTTTAAACGAGATTGGAAATGGTTGCTTGACTTTACATCACATTAACATTAGCAATTTCCTGCCTATTGTTTTTCTTTCCCCACATTGGTGACTTTTCCAAAATAGATCCCTCATCTGACTGTAAAGGTAAATGAAAATCAGGCCCATTAAATTTACTGTCTGTAAAGCACTAATGCCTAACAAACAGTATCTTTACATTTAGATGGCATTTTTTATCCTGAGGAATCTGAAATCACTCCATAAAAACCCTGACCTTGATCCTAAAGTCATTTCCACATATGAGCAACTTTTATATTGAATATTGAACAGGATTGCACAAAAATGTGTAATTACTTACAGGCATATTGAATTTCTTGATATATAAGCATCACTCTGGGAAATTATTACTAATTATGCAATTCATGCATAAAAATTAAGATGTTAAATTAAGGATTCAACCAGATTTCATGCTCTTTATCACACACCAAGTAATATTTCTGGTCAGAATCCTCACAGCTGTTGCCTCCCTCCTTTTTTTAAGGGAATGCAAGTAATTCCAGGATTTATTGGCAAGTGTCACAGGAAAAGTGTTAATGAAAATCAGAGCTGCCAGTCACATAAACGAGGCATCATTTTGGTTTTTTTACATGTTTGCAATACTGGAAATGCCAGATTAAAATGCACTAAGCACGTGGTGACATCTGGCTGCTTGGCCAAATTTCATAGTCCTGTTATGTTGGCTAATCTGATGAAAAGGTAAAGTTAAATAAATCCAGAACAATATCACTCATAGCTATAACTCCTATAAATTCTCCCTGACTGCAGACTCTACTCAAAATATCCAGACAAGGCATTCTGATTTAGGAACCAGCTTCTCTCACGATGTCCTAAATTTTTTTTATCTTTTTTAAGTTTTGCAGCATTTTTTGAAGTTCACCACCCTCTTGGCTGTATATAAATCACATAAAGCACAAAAAATCCACTTTTTTTCCCCTAGTTCTATATTTTTTTCTAATTCTAATTCTAATTTCTATGCTACAGGAGCACAGGATTTAAAGGAATCTCTTGCATCAGAGGGCTGAGACTTTTTTCTTGCAGACATTTACATTTTTAGGCTTTTCACTGCAGCACAAATGCAGCCAGGTGAGGTTTTAGCCCATTTTCAATACCCCAATCCTACAGCCAGTAAGTGCCTCTCACCTTCCAGGTATTCACCAAGGAAACAATCCCTGCTTGCCAGGCTCAGAGAGAATTAACTTGTAGGCAGCTATTTAAATAAATTTTAAAGGGAATAATTGAAGAAAACCTGATTTTTCTGTATCAGGGTCCTTTTGAATTAGCAAATTTCCCATCATGAGCTAAAATCTTGCTCAGGCTGTGCAACACTCGATGTTCTCACAAGGAAAGTCCTGACTTCATAATTTTTAAAGCAAGATATAAAAGACAGATTCTTCTCTCTTATTTTTTTCATTCATCTTGACCCTTGACAACCCTGCCTCTGCTGGGCTCAGCCTGGGATTTGCTGTTTTCCTCTTGCTGGACAGCTGCTGGGAAAGATCCTGAGATGAGAAATTTGGAAAAATCCACTTTTCCCTCCCTCTCCTCTGGTCAGGATTTTATCCAGTGCCACACATTCCCCCAGAAATGTTGACAACATTAAATGTTTGTCTTCTAGAAATTCAGTGGAATAGAATTTTGTCATTTTTTATTGCATAACTGAAGATGTACTGGACAACAAGGGTGCTCAGGCTTTTATTTTACTAAGCTGTGAAAAAAATCTGGTTTTATTCAAGAGAAACATTTGATGTTATTGTATTGTCTCTGCTTTAGCAGAAAAATTATTTGCCAGAATCTCCCAGATAAAATATCCTCTTCATTTTCCTTCTATTCCCCAGCATTTCACACACCACAGAAAATCCACTCATGTATCTGGAGGGCTCTGCCTGTATTCAGCCCTGGCACAAAGTGCTGGATAAATGCTGATTATTCTCCTCAAGCCCTTCTCATTATTCTATTTAAGTCCTGATCACTCAGCATGGTGTGAAGATAAGATAAAAATCAGCTTTATTTCTTATTCTGAGAAAAGCTGACATCAGGATCAATAAATCCTGACAGAAGCTATTAACATTTTAATGAGTTACTCAATAATATTCTAAAGATGTGCTGGCAAGTCAAGCCTCCTTTGATTAAGGACAAATTTCTTAGACTACTGTAAATATATATTTCAAGGCCCAGGATGCAAAGCTGTCACTTCTCAATCAAGAAAAAAGGGCAAAAGTCAGGGCAAAAGGAGCTGGGGAAGGGGCTGCCCACATGATTATGGTGATTACTGTACACGATGGAACTTTTTAAGATGCCATTTAATTTAACCAAACAGGACAAAATATTAATTGTGAGCTTGTTTGGTTGCCATACAACTGAAGGTGCATCCATGGATTCCTTTTACAAAGTCCAGAGATCTCACAATGTTGGGAGAAGTTGGGTGTGGTTGAGTGGAAAAATAAATAAAGGGAGAAAATCAGGTGAGCAGGAAAAAGAAAAGGGTCTGTGCAAACCCTGCTGAGCCTCAGGGAGCCACCAGGGTGAAATGTTCTTGTCCAAGGGTGAGTTTTGCCCTTTAATTCCACTAAAATCAGGATTTGACCTAAAGGAGAGGTGCTGCCTGACAGGGTGTCCAAAGTTGCAATAAATTTGCTGTCAGGATCATGCTATTGAGCATAATGCCAATAACTTATAGGAAAATCCTGCCTGGGATCCCATGCTTGCAGAATATTGACCTGAGAGCATTTTAATAAACAAATATGAGCCTTTGGGCACCGAGGCAGAGGTGACTTTTCTAACAGAGTCAATCCAAGAGAATCCAAAGTGCTGCAACAAAGCTGGGCACAGGAAAGGGATGGAGGAATTGGGGACAGCTGGGTAGGGCAAAAAAAATCCTATTAGCAACTCTTCCCTGCAAGTTTGAACATAAGGAAACATGAAACAGCTCCTCCTGGCTCACAAGGAGAGCATTCATTGATTTTTTGCTCCAAGCTGGAGATGAAATTCTCCTCAAATATAAAGGAAAAGCCCAGAAGTGGCAGCAAAATTCTGTGTAATCGATGATAAACTCTTTGAAGGTGGCTGGTGATGTTCTGACAGCTGAGTTTGTAGTTTATAATGAAAGAAATACATGCAAGATCTGCAAAAAAAATCCTCTTTCTGCACCAGAAAAATCAGGGAATTGAAGGTCTGGAGTTTGATGACCACAATTCTTGCAGTTCCTAAAATATAAATTTAAATGGAGACTCAGAATTGTCTTGCCCAGCACTTTATAATGAAGAAAGATTCCTGTTAAGGAGAACTAAGAATAGAAAGAAAAATTTTTAAAGGTAGAAAAAATTTGGATAATTTGAGTAATCCACACAAGTTTCTCTCTTTTGCAATTGGCCATGTTTAAATTACTGCCACGTGAAAATGCTCTAATCAATCATCTCTTGGTAACTTCTCCCAGACATGCTGCTCTGAAATGAGGAGTGAGAGGACTTCACACACAAGGAGGTCAAGTGGCTCTGGGATAAACTGAACTCCATCAGCTGCAGAGGGAAATATTCCAGATTTCTCCTCTTTGTGCTTTCTATATATAAATTACATCCCTAACGTGTGTGCATGGGCATAAACAAAACAGAGGAGACCCCAGGATTCCAGGACTAAATGAATAACGTTGGCATTCATAAATAATTCAACAACTGAGGCTTTGTTGCCACCGAGTTGCTGTTGGCACCCACTAATGGACAGGACATTTATTTACCTCTCGGTGCCTCGTGACATAAACCAGCATTTATGGGGCTGAGCCTGGACAGCAAAACCTCTGGGAGAGCCCTGAAAGCCACTCCAGTACCTTGGGCAGGTGGCAAAGGGGTGGATTCACCCAAACCCACTGATGCACCCTTATTTTTAATTTATTTTTTGAGATTTTGGCCGGGCATCGCTCGTAAATACCATCAGCAATAATTTCATATACAGCTGTGTGGTTTTTTTTAATCAGTGTTTTGACTGATTGTCAAGATCTTTTCAAGTATTTTGGAAGGATTGTCTTGCAGTTTGAGCTGAAGATTTGCTTGGGGAAGCAGAATGTTTTGTGGAGATTTACTCCTTTTTATCTGTTGAAGTTCTTGCACTGCACAGATCATCCACATCATCCCCAGGCAAAAAATCAGCTCATGCAGAGCCTGAAAATTACCAAGTTTGTCCCCATATCAGTGTAAGGATTTTGAGATCCTAAAATCCTTCCTTGTGCAAGTGGCCAGGGTGGCTGCCAACCCCTCAGAGCTGCTCAGGTTGGGCTCAGACCCTTCCTGGGAGCTGCAGAATAATTCCCTCCAGTGCAGCCACCATGTATAATGCATGAGTCCTGTGCTCCTGGGCGAGCAGCACCTGATTAGAACATCCCAGTCCTTCTTAACCCACCCTTGAAGGGGTTTTTGTGTGTGTGTGTGACCCAGCAAACAGTGGCTCTGTCACCAGGGCAGTGTCTGGGCAGTGCCTGGCACAACCTGGGGGCTCAGAAGTGCTTCAGCTGCTGGATTTGGGGCACAAAGGGGCTTTGTGGGCACTGCAACCTCCTGCTCTTTTCCAGCCAGGGTGACAAAAGGGGTGGGTGACCTCTGGCTGTGTCACTGAAAGGAACAACAGCCCGGGTTAAGAGCCTAAAGCCCCCTAAAAGGAGCCAAATGTGTGAAATGTGTGCTCTTTAAAGGGTTTTTCACTCCAGCAGCAGCAAACTGGGGAGGCAGGAGAGGCAGGGCTGGACCTGAGCTACGAGGGAAGTCAGAAAAAACATCTAAAGGAACCTCAGGTGCTTCCTGACAACCAGGTTAGACTCAGCTTTGATACACAGGTTAGACTCAGTTTTGATACACAGGTTAGACTCAGTTTTGATACACAGGTTAGACTCAGTTTTGATACACAGGTTAGACTCAGTTTTGATACACAGGTTAGACTCAGTTTTGATACACAGGTTAGACTCAGTTTTGATACACAGGTTAGACTCAGTTTTGATACACAGGTTAGACTCAGTTTTGATACACAGGTTAGACTCAGTTTTGATACACAGGTTAGACTCAGTTTTGATACACAGGTTAGACTCAGTTTTGATGCAAATGGATTGTGGTGACTTCACCCTGGAAGCACAGATGGGAAGAAAATCTTGTTTTTATAGATTTATAGGTTCCCATGCAAGTTCGTGTTTTGCAAAAGCAGCTCGTTCTCTTCTGCTTCCAAAAGAGGTGACTCAAAATCTTCCTCTCAAAATTTTAAAGCTCTCTCAGTCACATTGGTCTAATTTAGCTGTTACCAGTTTTCAAAAAAAATTAATTGGAAATAAAACACAAATTCCTGCTAATGTCAACAGGCCTGTGTAAATGAATTAAAAGCTCTGAAATATTTAACTGATTATTACACTTATTCCTATTTTTCCCTGTAGATATTATTTCCATGTTTTCTTCTCCCATTCATTAAAATTTTTTTTTTGCAAACCCTGCTTTCAGTTTTGATGCAAATGGATTGTGGTGACTTCACCCTGGAAGCACAGATAAAATAAAATCTGTATCCCCTCATATTTATAGGTTCCCATGAAAGTCGTGTTTTGCAAAAACAACTCATTCTCTTCTGAGGAGCTTCCAAAAGAGACAAATCAAAATCTTCCTCTCAAAATTTTAAAGCTCTCTCAGTCACATTGGTCTAATTTAGCTGTTACCAGTTTTCAAAAAAAATTAATTGGAAATAAAACACAAATTCCTGCTAATGTCAACAGGCCTGTGTAAATGAATTAAAAGCTCTGAAATATTTAACTGATTATTACACTTATTCCTATTTTTCCCTGTAGATATTATTTCCATGTTTTCTTCTCCCATTCATTCAAATTTTTCTTTGCAAACCCTGCATTCTTTACTTTACCTTTGGTTATTGACATTTTTATTTTTCTGAATTCCCTCTAATTGACTCCTTCTGTGTTGGACAGGGTGGATCACGTCCATGTGAGCAGAGCAGGCTCTGCTCCCATCCAACCCCTGATGATTTTTTTTTTTGCTGTCCCATCCCTGGCAGTGTCCCAGGCCAGGTTGGACATTGGGGTTTGGAGCAGCCTGGGACAGTGGAAGGTGTCCCTGCCATGGCAGGGGTGGAAAAAAATGATCTTTAATTTCCCTTCCAACCCAAACCATTCCATATTTCATAATTCTACAACTTTTTCTTTTCCACTGCCCTGCCCTCTAACAGATCCATCTGCTACTGGAACCCTCTAGAACCATCTCCCCTCTGCTCTCAACACCATGAGGCAGTTTTGTGCCATGTTCTGGGAATTATGAGACTTTTTGTGCTCTGGCAGGGTCCTGGTTCTGTGCTCAATCCTCTCCTGCCCTCTTCCTGTGGCACAGAAATAGCTGAGAGGTTTTGGCAAGAGGACACAAATTTTTTTACAGAGTTTCAGGTATAATTTGATGTCTTAAGGTTGATGAAGCAAATCAGTGCTCTGTTCAATTCTTGGGACTGGACATTGCCTCAGGACAGGGATCCAAGTGAGCATTCCCTGCCTGTATTTTTCTGCATCCAATATTTTTGGTTTCCTATATAAACTTCATTTATTTTGTGTCTGGGCCTCCCTGACTTCATCACTACATGGTCATGCTGAGTTTCTGTGCTCATCTGGAAGTCCCTGATCCAGTTTCTAATTTGTCTTTCAGACCTTTTAAAGGAATTTACCCATCTGGGCCTTCTCTGCTCCATTTCCCATTCTTTTGGTTTATAAAAAAATTTCCAAAAGGATCCTTCACACTACCTTGAGCCAGTTTCCTGGGAGATTGGTCCTACAAAGTTTCTGACTACAGAAATCTTAGAATTATAGAATGGTTTGGGTGGGAAGGGACATTAAAGCCCATCCAGTGCCACCCCTGCCATGGCAGGGACACCTTCCACTGTCCCAGGCTGCTCCAGCCCCAATGTCCAACCTGGCCTTGGGCACTGCCAGGGATCCAGGGCAGCCACAGCTGCTCTGGGAATTCTATTCCAGGGCCTCCCCATCCTCTCATTGTTTCTATTTTTCTGCTTTTCTTCCCCCTTGATTGTGAGCTCTGTCATTTCAGTTCTGTTTCCTTCTGTTTCCTTCCCAGTTCCTCCCCAGCCCCTGGAACTGCCCCAGGGAAACTTTCCTCCCCAGCAGCTTTCTTTGATCTTAAAATAAACACATTGAAAAGAAAATGGAGAGAACTGTGTCCCTCAAGTTTTCTGGACAGCTGATTTGCCTTTGTCCCCCAGAAGGTGTTTGGTGTTTGTTTCTGCCCTTTCTTCAGAGCCATAGCTGCTGTCACTCTGTGCTTCCCTTTGAGACTGGCAGCGATGAGTTCCAGAACATTTGTGGGGTCAAACTGGAAGAAGGGAAATTCAGGTTGGATGTTGGGAATTAGGAATTGTTCCCTGGGAGGGGCTGGGATGGAATTCCCAGAGCAGCTGTGGCTGCCCCTGGATCCCTGGCAGTGCCCAAGGCCAGGTTGGACATTGGGGCTGGGAGCAGCCTGGGACAGTGGAAGGTGTCCCTGCCTAGTGAATTATAAAAATCCCAATCCACCATCTGGGATCTCAGTGCCACAGGAGAACAAGACTTTCAAAACTTCTCTGCTGAGACTGAAGCATTAAAAACATAATTTGTAAACCAGCCAAACCAGATGTGTAATTTCTTAATTACACAATTTACACTTAAAAAGCCTTGTAAAGAAGTACTTGAAATACTGTAAAACTCACGGTTTACAAAACCATAATATAAATAATAAATAATAAACATTTGAGTCCAAACAAGAAATCCCATCTTGGACATTTAATCCCAACCCTGGAAAACAAAAAAAACAAAAACACAATAATCACT
The DNA here is from genome assembly GCA_013400855.1 of Buphagus erythrorhynchus. NCBI lineage: Eukaryota > Metazoa > Chordata > Aves > Passeriformes > Sturnidae > Buphagus > Buphagus erythrorhynchus. The sequence goes on from VZTT01075864.1 coordinate 26,008, forward strand.
GAAACAATGTCTGTTGGCCAGCAGCAGGAATTTCCCCATGGAAAGGGTGCTCAGGCCTTGGCAGGGGCTGCCCAGGGAGCTTTGGAGTGCCCATCCCTGCAGGTGGCACCTGGAGGTGGCACTCAGTGCTCTGGGCTGGGGACAAGGTGGCCATGGGGCACAGCTGGGACTGCATGGGCTCAGAGGGCTTTTCCAGCCTCAGGGATTTTGGGATTTTGGGATTTGGGCCCAATGCTGGAAGTTCCTGAAAGCCAGCAGCACCTCAGCTGCTTTGACTGATGATTCCTCTCTCAGAAACTGCTGCATTTGAGTACAAAGTGAATAAATAAATACCTCAGCCACCAGGGAATGGCTATCACAGCTTCAGGGATTATCAGCACCTCACAAAATACCTGTAACCTTTGCTGTCTCCACTTTGAGGAAAGGCTTCAGTGCCCTGGAATTGCATTTCCCTTTCTTTGGCTGCTCTTTTCCCTCCTTGCTCCCCTCCAGAAGGGCTCTTTTTCTGGTTTTTAATGAAATATCTGAAAAAACACCAAGTTTGCAGTGAGGCAATGGGATGGGGGTTACTAAGCAGCCTTTGTAAAGAGTGGGCACTGCTCAAACCCTCTCCTCCTTTTAGGAGGCTGTCTCACAACAGCCCCTGTTGCATGGAAATTCTGACCCTAAAACACCAGCAAACTTTAGATTTCTGCACCCCCATTATGCTTTTATCACAGCATTTATTTTATCACAGCACAAAATCACGGTGATGACTCTGAAATGAAAAGACCCCAGTGAGCACTATCCAAAAAATCTAACAAAAACATTAAATACATCCCAGGAAATAAAATTTATAGTGCAGGAAAGGTTTAGTGACTTCATTGCTCAGATTACCAGCTGGATATCAGTTTCATCAGCAGCAACCTCCAATTTCCTGTTGTGCTTATCACAGAATTACTGTTTTCTTTTTTTAATGTTTGCACAGTCCATAAGGCAACAGCTACATTAAGAGTAAATACAGGGGTTTTTTTATGATGGATTAAATGCCATGGTTGTTCCATGATGTTTTAAGACATAATAATGCAAGAAAAGCCAGGAACTGAATGTATATAAAACACAAATAGTGCTTGTGTGTTTTCTTTTTTACTGTTGGAATAAGGATGATTCATGGCACTGAGTGCTTTAGGATTCCTGATTTAGGTGCTGATCCGTGCCCTGGAAATGGCACAGATTTTGTGCCATTTGGAACAAAAACTTGGAAATTTTTTCCTTCTCACTGATTAATAAGTGCCACCAGACTCCTGGCAGTTCATAATAATGTCATATATTCCTACAGAAACTTGTTTGCCTCTTCTGTCCTTACCTGTATGAATCAGAAATTGTCATCTCTTTGTGCTTAAAAACTTCCCTGTTCATCTTTAAAAAATCACCCAGTTCCATCCCTTGCCATGGGCAGGGAACCTTCCTTATCCCAGCATTTTTGCCTCAAGCAAAAATGAATTTTTCATTTGGAAAAAAAAACCCTACTGTACAGATATGCTGAGATGCAAAGCCAATATTAATGGACAAAATAAATTCAGCTTCATGACTACATTAAGAAGCCATAAAAATGCTGTAGATTTATAAATGGAGGAGGCTACAGCAAATTTCTCCTGTCCTCCTGCAAGCATCAGAATCAGAATTTACTTGAAAAGTAAATATTAGCTGACAGACATTCAAACTAAAACAATAATTAGCTGTGCAAGTAATTGTTTCCTATTTGCAAGACCCGACTCGTTGGCTACTGAAGCAGTTAAAATACAGTTGTGAAGTTATTTTTTCTTTTTTTTCCATGGAGAACAATTCAGCAGCACTCAGAAAATTTTCCCCTGTGTAGGTGAAATTTAGTTCACAAATCCACTTCACATGAAATTTCCACATTCTGCAGTTTGAGAAATCAGACTCCTCTTTTTGGCATTTTAACTCAGCCAGCCAGGATCAAGAAATTTTGAGCAGAAGTCCAATTAACTCCTTTCCTTTCCTTTCCTTTCCTTTCCTTTCCTTTCCTTTCCTTTCCTTTCCTTTCCTTTCCTTTTCCACCACCAATTGCTGTATATGTAATATCATTGTGACTCTATAAATATTTTATTTATCTCACTGAAATAAACTTTAATTTATGGAATAAAGTCCTCTAAATACATTGTAAAATTGAGTATTGTCAATATAGATCTAAATATGTGGATGTGAACAGGTAATAAATTGTTTGGAGTAACAAAAGCTGACCTTGACTAGGAGTTCTTAAAAGCTTTTCCCATAAAGAAAATTGTAAAAGTCTAGGGACAACAAGCTGCTCTAAGCTTTTCTGAGTGGTTCTCTCGTTTTAGCAATTAAGATGATAATAATAATTATAATAATAACAACAGCAACAGACACATTTCAGATGGCATGGTAACTCAAAATTTCTGACACTCTCAACTAAAAATATTGCTAAAAATGACAGTTTGTAATGGTTTTGCTTCTTCTCTCTGCCCTGCTGAGCAAGGTCCTGAGGCTGGGTGTGTTTTCAGTCTCATTAAAAGGAAGTAAAACACTAAGGAGTAAAAAATTTACATCCCAGCTTGGGCTTCACTTCTTTTTTCTTCTGCTTCACTCTTTTGCTAAGTGGTACCTACTTAATTCCAGATAGTCTGCTTATCTAAAATTTTTGGTGAATTTGGAATATCCAGTGTTAATGCACAGCCAGTGGGGGAGGAAAACCAGAATCCACAGTGATTCCAGGGCCATGAAACTCATGTTCAGTTCATGTTCATGAAATTCATGTTCAGGCCACTGATGGGAGAATCTTCTTTTTAAGCCGTGCTGTAACACCCTCAGAAATTTACCCTCTACCTATGAGGCAAAGGAGAATAAAATTATTTTCCCCTCTGGTGTTTCAGTGCCCAGGTCTTTCACAGGCTCTGCCAATTTTCCAGCTCTGAGTGGAGGAGGAGATGCCAAAGTGACCAGGAAATGCCAAATACCTCTCAAGAACTCGCCAGCCTGTTCAAGTAACAGATCCAGGCATCAAAATGCTGCTTGTGGCACACACACATTTATTCAGCAGCACTTGGACAATTCAGATTCTGCTCCAGAACCCCAGGATTAAGGCTGGAAAAGAGCTCCAAGGTCTCTGAGTCCCAGCTGTGCCCCATGGCCACCTTGTCCCCAGCCCAGAGCACTGAGTGCCACCTCCAGGTGCCACCTGCAGGGATGGGCACTCCAAAGCTCCCTGGGCAGCTCTTCCCAGGGTCTCACCACCCTTTCCATGGGAAAATTCCTGCTGCTGTCCAAACTGAGCCTGCCCTAGCCCAGCTTGACTTTTTTTAGTCTCCTTTTGAGGAGGATCCAAGCCTTGCCTTGGTTCCTCTCCTCCTCTTGGTAGGAACCCAATACCACCCTTAGACGACCTGGGAAAAAAAAAAAAAAAAACAAAAAACACCACAATTCCCATTATTTCCTGCTGACCACACTCCCAGACACCCACGTGCTCCTGAGGATCCCCACATCAGCCCAGCCTCTCCTGCTCCTGGGCTGTATTTTATTTCAACAGGTGCCTGTGGAGCAGAGCAGCCATTCAGGCAGCACTCACCTCCCATCAGGGCACACGTCTGCAGCCCTGCAGCTGCTTATGCCCAGCCACATTCGTCCTGCTCACCACATATCCTGATATATTCCTGCTGATCCAGCTCGTGTTTCTGGGAGGACCTTGGTACAGCAGGAATTTTGGACAAAAGGCTTCTTTAAAGCAGCCCCATCCATCCATTGTGTCCTGGATTTCACTCACACGTCCCGAAATGAGGCTGGGGGGGGAATAAAAAAAAAAAACGTTCCTGGGTTTGGGAATTCCCCAGGGAGAGGTTGTGTTGTCGTGAGTGAAACTCTTGAGTTTCCATCAGCCCTCCAAAGGAATCCCATGGGATTCCCACTGATTTCCAGCCCCTCTCAGCTTTAAAGTCTCTGCATTAAAAGTGGGAGTATTTATATGTAACACACACACACAGAGAGCAGGGAGTGCTGCTCCTGCACCCAAAAATTGGCCGTGGTTCAGGGAGTGCTCCATGTTTTGGAGACTGTCATGACAGGCAGGGATTAGATTTTACATGAGTGGTGATGAGGATCCCTCTGCTGACATGTGGGGGCCGTGTGTTTTCTTGCCAAGAGGGCTGAGCCACGTAATCCATCTTTCTCCCTGAGAAAAAAAGAGCCCAGCGGCCACAGAGACTCCCTGTTTTTACACAGGAGCACAAATGGAGCACAGATATATCCTGAAGCCAACCAATTATTAATTCTGCCTTTCTCCCTGTTCGTTGTTTAGAATTTCTTACCTTGGTAAGATGTATAAAGGGACCAGGTTGAGATATTTTAGTTTTAGATTTAATTTCAAAAGCCATCATCACTTCTTACTTACTATGGGTTATAAGCAGGGCATGTTTCCTTAGTTCTTCTCTAATCAACCCAAAATAATTTTTAAAATAATTTCTACTTTTCATAGCTTAGTTTCCTACTTTTTGTGGGGAACAGAGCACCCAGAGAAGTATGGCAGGAGCTGCAACATCAAATACCCCACCAAAAATTGGTTATCAATTCAATAATCAATTCAACAGTCAATAACTGCAGGTTTATGGTGAATATCTCCTTTTAGATGTCTCATTTATGGAGCAGTAGAAACATAAAAGTGAAATTTCTCTCTTCTCTATTCTATCTGGTGTATCACATTACTGTGGATATTTTAAAGGGTTTATTTCAAGGAAGTTGTTGGCAGCATTTTCTTTTTGTAGAGTGTGGACTGAGTGGACTCGACATCTTTTGATTTTAAATCTCTGCCAATTTTTTTAACTGATCAACCCTTATTATTTTAGCTAATTACACATGAAGCTGGCAGGCAGCTAAAAACCCCTGGTAAGTGTGTTTCAACTTCTGTCAGAGTCACAAGGTGGAATATTTTGGAATATTTTGGAATATTTTGAAATCTTCCTCCAAGCCATGCAAGCCATGATGGCATTTTCAGTCTGGGCAGCACACATAATTATGCTCATTAGCAATTTCTGTGCTCCCCTCTCTTTTTTTCCTCTCAAGTAAAATAAAAACAAACCTAGAAACTCATGCCAAGCAATAAAAACTTGAGATTAGCAGGCTTTAAAAAGGTATCTGTCATTTCAGCACAGCAATTTTTGATTTTTGGGTTTGAGTAAGATCACAAGTGATAAAACAAGTACGATAAATGGAATATTTTCATGGTTTTTCCAGTAAATCTCACTGGGCAAAAAGATTTCCAGCATTCCTGTAGTGGCTAGAGGTCTGAATAAACAGAATTAATTTATTAAAATTCACTCTTATCTTGGGCTGAGCATGGCCCAGTGTTTGTGCTGCAAATGCAGGAGTTGCTTTTGAATGATCTTGTCATCTTCAGTTTTGTGTTTGTTGTTCAAATGAAACCAAAACTCAACCCCCAGAAACTCAGCTCTTTTCTTGTTTTGTGGTATTTCCCACTCTGTGTAATGATTTAACTCAGGCTTCCTTAAACTTTAGACTGTGCTTGCCTAAAATTTGCTAAACTGAGCTCAAACGTGGGGTTCAGCAGTGGCAGCAACAAGAGTCAAGAAGCAGCCCTGTGGTGTGAGGCACTATAAATGAAATAATTCCTATTTGAGAGCTTTAAAAATGAATCCTCAATTTTTGTCATTACAAAGGACAGAGAGTTAAAACAGAAGGAGGGGTGAATTCTGCTTGGGAAATGCAGGAAATTTGGAATACACAGGAGAACTTGCCAGGGAGGCTCAGGTTGGACACCAGGAGGAATTTCCCCATGGAAAGGGTTGTGAAATATTGGCAGGGGCTGCCCAGGGAGGTTTGGAGTGCTCATCCCTGGAGGAGTTCCTGGAGGTGGCACTCAGTGGGGACAAGGAGGGGGTCACAGCTTGGCCTCGATGACCTTGGAGCTCTTTTCCAACCCAAATAATTCTGGGATTCTGGGATATTTCCTATCACGTGGGGAACACCTTCCTCCAGCTCTGGCCACTAGATTTCTGAAGGGATCAGATTCATTTCAAGTGGGAGCATCAGAAAGGAAAGATGTGTGACCATGAGGAGCAGGTCTGCCCTGGGAATGGGGGATTTGGGGCATTAAAGGATCCCCAGCAGCAGCCCCAGCCACACATTCCCATTCCCAGCCTTATGGAAACAGGGATTCCTGCAGGGAATCTCCCAGATTCTCTACAGAGAAAAGGGAATTTCTCCACAGTGCAGCAAACTCTGCTTAATCCCTGTGGAAAATGGCTCCAGGCAGGGTTTTTTCGGAGGATCCCACTCTCCTCAGAGGGCAGAGTTGGAACAACTCTGCTTTTTCTTGCTGTGACATCCTCAGGAGCGTTTTATTGGACACTCAGGCAGAAGAAAGGAGGGAAAGGTTCCTTGAGGAGCTGCAGATTTCCTCTGGGATGTGTTTGGGAGCCTGAGCTTTGCCTTTTAGCAAGCTGGAGGCCAATAAATCTCTGCCTGTTCCAGCAGCTGCTACAAGAGGAGAAAAAATTATTTTGCCAGAGGAAGAAGGGACTTTGGGAGGTGAAGTGACAGAGATCAGAACCCTAAAAACTGCTGGCACTGACTTAGGACATGAGATACTGTAAAGATGTGTCTTGATATGTGTGCAATCCAAAATCAAAGCTTGGGCCAGGAGCTGGACTTTGATGATCCTTCCAGCTCAGGATATTCCATGATTTTGTGGGATTAACAGCCACCAGACCTAGCTGAGACCAAGCATTGCTGGCCACAGTAGAAATGATTAGTAGGTGGTTAATAGAAGGTGATTGATAGAAGGTGATTGATAGAAGATGATTGATAGAAGATGATTTATAGAAATTGGTCACTTTTTCTTGAGGGGAACCAACAAAGGAGATAAAAGGTGCTGGAAAAAAACCCAAATGCTTCTGTTCCCCCCAGTTAAAAACTGGGAAGCTGAGGCACAGAAAGATCAGCTTGATCCACATCCCCTACAGACTCTGCTGCAGACTTGACAACCCTACCTGCTATCCAAAATCTGGGTCCAGTTCCTTTGATACAATCCCACTTCCCTGGCAGAATTCTGAGGTACCACTGCCAAAGCAGCTGCCTTGATGTGTGATTTTTTTACTCACTCATTCACATTTCACTCCTGATTTTCAGTAGGAACCACAGCTCCTCCAGCCCGGGGCTGTGTCCTTTTGACTCTGCAATAACAAACCACATTTTGCTCATCACTTTCTCCCACTGGGAATATATCTGGTGCAGTGCTTGGATAATGCACGTGCTGCTGGAAATATTCTGCTGGAGATGCAGCCCTCAGAGCCTGACACTCGCCTCTTATCTCTGTCAGGCTGCCCAGACAGGAGCTGGTGGGGGGAAAAAAGGCAATCTTGATTTTGATTTCATCTCCTCTGCCTCCAGATCCCACTTTTCTGTTCTTCCAGTCCGTGTGGCTGCAGCAGGAGAAGGAGAGAGAATGAGATTTGGGATGGCTGTTGTGCTAAAAATGAGGAGTCTATAAAAGGAAGCCTTTTTCACCTCAAAATATTTGCTGGTTTTGTCCACCAAATGTGAGAAAAATGCCAGGATGTACTGGAACAGCCACATGCTGCAAGGCAAGGTAAATGGGATAAGGATCCCGTGGAGTTCAACGAGTCTTTTGTGATTTCCAATGCACTATGAAAAAAAAGCCTTCAAATTACCCAAGAAGTATGTTAATAGCTGACTAATGCACAAGCTGGCAGGAATCATTGCTGCCTGAGCACGGCTCATTAATCTTACCATTCATTAAAGAAAAAACCTCCAAACTTTTTAATAAACAATTTTTATTTCAGAACCAACCAGCAGTGGGGTGTGCTTTTAGCCAGGCAAGCAGGCTGGCTGTGAAAATAAAACACTTATTTACATTTTTGGTTTGCATGTTGAGCCCTCTTTATTCCATCACCAGCTTTGGAAATGCACTGAGGACTTTCCACTTCTGTAAACTCTCAGGGCTAATTTTTTACTCTTTCTTTCCACCTTCCTGAGCTGAAAACCTCTTGCTGTTGAGAGTCAGCTTGAGGGGGGCAGAGTGGCAGAAAAGAGAGGGAAGAACTTCCTGGTGACAGCTGGACAAGACCCTGAGTGCTGGCCCAAATTCAGCCCCACCTGAGGTGGTGTTTCCACAGCAGAAAGTTTCTCTGCCTCCCAGGAAATTCTGATTTTTGTGAAACAGAATCCTGGCACTGTTTTTCCTACTGGGGTAATTCCCTTTTGCCTTTTGCTTGTGGCTGTAGTCTGAGAAATTTTAATGGAAGAGACTGGACTCTGTCCAGCTTTATTATTTGGGATCCCTTCATTGGTGAATCCCCATCCATTTGTGGGATCCTTTATTCAACGCTGTGGTGAAAATGAGAGAGAAATTCCATTATCACTTGAGAGATAAATTCAATTATCACTGGCAGCTACAGAAACAGCCCTGGCTTTGGTGCTGTTCTGTCAGTAAACACTGGGGCAGCTCAGCATCAGATGTGAAATCCTGATTGCACAGAAAAAACCATGGCAAACCCTGTGCTTGCTGTTATCACTGGCATTTCACATCCACACACATCCCAGTGCACACACAGGCTAACTTTTCTGAGTAAATGCTCTTCCAGCTTTCTACAATATTTTTATTTGCCTTTCAAAACAAGCCAGGCCTCAGGATTTATTAATGCAGCAATTAGTATGCTGATCATGCCCAGCATGCTTAAATCTTTATTGGCTGCACGCAGCAGCGAAAGTTTTGGTTTTATTAAAGCTGAGCCTCCTCTGTGCTGCTGTTTAGTGTGTGTTACAAAGCTGAGATCAGCCCTGAGTGTAATGTAACCCACATGTTGGGCTGCTTGCTCCAGTGACTTACAGAAATATTTCAGGTAGCCAGTATTTTCTTAGTGCTCTGTTATAAAAATATGTCAGGCACACAATGTTTGCATTATGCGTCGCTTTTTTCTGGTTACAGAAATTCTGCCCCCCCACAACCCCCTATGAGCCATCCTGAACTGTCAGGAGCACCAAATAATGCCTCAAACTGCTGGGAATCCTCGTGTTCCAGTGGGTTTGTGGTGAGAAAGACAATGGGTTAAGTTAACTTCAATCACCTTCAACATAAATAAGTAAATAAATTGCTCACACACTGCATCCATAAAGCAAAACCTACACTACGTTGCAGGTTTTCCTCTCCTGAAGCTCAGCTGGGGTTTTATTTTTCCCCAGCAAGTGCCAGGGGCTGTGGGGATTCTGCCAGGCATATTGATCTTTGTGGGATGTCTTTCTTTCACAGCCTGGAGAAAAAAATGTCAGTGGGGTGGAGAAGCCTCTGAAAAATCCTTGGTGTGAGCCCGTCAAGGCAGCACCATCCTGCCCACAGCATCCAGCTGGTGTTTGCACCATCCATGGCAAAGAGAAAAGCCAGGAAAATGGGATTCTGCAAAAATAACTGTGGTAGGTGATGGAGAGGTGGTTAAAAATGTAAATTCCCAAACACCACACAAAGAAGAGGCCATTTGCCAGCTTGGTTTCAGGTTCAACCTGCAGCAATTTCTACAATTAATCTGATTTATAGAGCTGCTCTAAAGACACTTCTAGCAACATCATTTGCACCTTGCAACACCCAGTTTTAGTTCCAACTTTCAGATTTTGGATCCAAGTGACATCTCCACCATCCATTCCCATTTCATCCCAGGTTATCACCTCCTGTACAAGGGGAAAAGGAAATGCCTCTGCTGTGTTGCCTGGCAAAACATTTGGGCACCCCGATAAATATCTTCAATTTCTGGGGCAGCATTTGCCAAAATCTCCCTGTCCCAGCCCCCTGGAGTGCGAGATTTGGGATTGAGGGCAGAATTCTGCATTTGCAAAGCAGGAACAGCAGGGACTCCCCAAATTCCACCAGCAAAAGGATCCTGAAGCCCAGCAGAGAAACCCCACCAGTCACTCTGGAGCCAAAATTCCATGTTTAAAGATATTGTATTTATTCTGTTATTCCTAAATATCTGGCAAAAATGTTCTTGGAGGAGGGGAATAAAAGACAACCCTTGAAGCCAACCAGCAAATTTCTGCTCCATCAGCTGAACCCATTTGAAAGTCAACACACTCGGGCTTTGTTGGAGCTAATTCCAGCACTTAGGATTTAAAGTGCGAATCCCCCTCCCTCGCCCATAAACACACACATTTAAATGTGCTTGTTTGAGTGTTTCAAGTCATCTCAAATTCCATGGCATCCACGGAAAAAAAAAAGCCAGTCTAAAGTCAACAAAGCCCACAATGATGTTGTAAAAAGAGGTGCTACTGAGAATTCATTTCTGTTTTCTGTGTTATATCCAGCAGTGTTTGCACAATTTCCAGCCCTGAAGACACAGACTTAAAGTGAAAGTGGGTTCATCTTCTTTCTTAATTATCAGAAGGAGAAAAGCAGTTTTTCAGCGTTTGTGGAGCTCTAATCAGGCTATAGAGATCACATAAAAACACTCTAAAAGAGCTAAATTTGATGCAAAAGAAGCATTTTGGGGATTTAATCACATGTTTTGCTGAAAATTCACAATGACTGAAATCCAGAGAGTGGCTGCAGACAACACAAACCCGGAGCTGCTAAAACCAGTGGTGATTTGGCTGCCAAGTAGAGCAGGATTTTACCTGGATGCTGGATCTGCTCCTGCTTCAACATCTTCCCTCCAACCCACCAGGTTTATTTCAGTCTGCATTTTATATCTTTGCCAAATCTGGGCCAGTTACCCTTTTGTAACTGTACCCTTCACCTCTTTTTGTCCTAGAAAGCACATGAATAACCTTTGCTACCAAAGAATAAATAATTCATGCATCAGGGCTACTTTCCCACCCTCTTTACCACCTTCCCACGGAACAACAGGGCCCTGAATGGCTCCAAACTTCCCAAAAGCTGCAGAGGGTGACTCGAGATAAACCTGAGCTCCTCCAAGACATATGCCAGTGCCTGAAAGCCCTGCCTGGCTGCTCCAGATCTCCAGCGTGGCTGCACAGGGAATAAATTCCTCAAATCCTGCAGGAGGATGTGGGAATGCTCCTTTTTATCTTT
>VZTT01075866.1:14608-25000 GCA_013400855.1 Buphagus erythrorhynchus
CAGTTGTTTTTTTTTTTTTTTTTAGTTATTATTTTTGCTCTTATGGCATCAGCTTAAAAAAACACACCAACCAAACAAACAAACAAAAACATATCTTACTTTCACAAAATCAAATTACAAATGCTGGTGTTGCCTGCTCATTTTGAATCCCATTTCACAGGAACTGTGTCATCCTTCCCTGTTTTGTTGAAGTCAATAAGTATTCTTACTAAACTGTCAACGAATTTGCAGCCTCAATTAAATCAGGATGCCAAATGTAACTCACATGACATGAATGGATTCTTTCAGCAAATACAAGAGTAGTTAAAGATTCATTGCTGCAGGTAGCATTGTTCTGGCCAAGAGAACAGAGAATGATTACATGGCTTGTTAATAGGATGTGTTCTAGAAAAATAAAAAATTCGACTTTTCATTGGAGGCCATTTTAGATAGTATCACTCCACTATTCAATGAAGCAGCCAGTAACACAGACCCAAGACTCTCATTAATTAAATGAAAGCTTAAAAGGAGGTGTGGACTTGTCTCTTATTCATAAATTGTGCTCACTTTTCCAATTCAGAAGAGATCTTTATACTTTGACATATCAAGCTACAAGTAATTTGCCTGTGGCAAACTGCAAACATTTCTTCTAAAGTTCTGGCAGCACAACAATTATGGCGACAGGTAATATGGTATTCTGGAGCCTTCTCAGGAAAAGAATTTTCACTCAGTGTCAAATGGACACTTGTCAAGCCAAGATGAATGTGCATACTTAAAAGAAAGTCATCCATCTATCTTGATAACTTCTGTAGGCTGAACAAATTCAATATGCTTCAGATATGATAGTTCAAGTAAATGTGTGAAGCACCATATGGAAGAAGTGAACACCTGCTGCAAGGTGTCACCTAGCAATATTGCATGTGTCTGATGGAAGATTGCTGACATAATTCACAAAAGGGACAGAGTTTGTCTCCTACAGATAAAGAAATGATGGTAGTGTGACTCACAGGGGACTTGCAAAAAAGAGCAGATCCAAAATCTGTCACTTTTAGTAATGTACCTCAACAACTGCAGTTGCCATTTTTTGCAAGGTACTTTTTTAAACTGTTGTCAGTGGTGTGGTCTTCTTTTGCCCTTTGGCTTTATGGGGATGAAGGACATACTTTTCCTGTGGCATATGGTCAGGTACTTTAGAAATTACATTGAAGCCTTTCCAGTACAATGCTTCTTTTCCTTGCTTACACAGTCTCATTAAATTCATATTGATATGATAAAGAAGTATTATGATAGAGAATGTAGAATTATGAGCTATTTTATGAATCACTTAGCAAAGGTTCTGTGTTCCTGAAAAGTAACAGAAATGCAAAAAGCTATCTGCACAATATGATAACATTAACTAAAATGAAAATGTTATCACATAGGAATTAATCACATAGAGGGCATTGAGGTCTCTGGAAAGAGGAAGTAGAGGGAGAAGTACACTGTTCACTCAGGATACCTTGTTCTGAGAGAAAGGTCGACACAATAAGTGAGTGGATAATTACTATTCCTGTATTGTTATAGTGAAGAAGAAGACACATATTTGTTAAAATAAGTAGGGAAAAAAGAGTCTTCTAGCAGTGTTTTTTAGGACAAACATGAAAAGTATTTACGCATAGGGCAAAGCACAGTCCAGCATTTAGAATAGCATCTGAGCATTGTTTCCATGTGATAGTTTATGGGGAGGATTTTCCTTTCTTTTAGCTAAGAACATCAAGCTTGGTAAACATTAATATGAGAGCAAGTAAAGAAAAAAACATAGACTGCAGGAAGATGACAAAGGCAAATGGTGCTCCCACTATTCCTTCCAGGTTTTGTTCTTTATTTAGTTAGATTTACGTAATGAAAAAAAAAAAAAAAGTTGTACATAAAGCTCTGAGCTCTCCTACTTAATCTTTTAATGGTATTCTACATTCAGCAGGCTTAAAAAACCTAAACATTCAGCATGAACAAATCAGCTCGGGTTAGTCAGCCAGTGAATGACATAAACCCTGGTATTTTCACTAACAGTTGTCTCCTAAAAAATAGCACACTTCTCTCTGAAAAATCCTTATACACAAATGGTTTTGGCCATGTTCCTGGATTGCTCCTGAATAAAATCAAGTCATATAGAACCAAGAGTACTTACAAAGCGTATCCTGCTGGCTGCATGTATCCTGGTAGATGATAGAGAAGCTCTTAGATAATCAGGTCTTTGATTTAGGACTAAAGAGACAATGACTAGCAAGTATGAATATTCAGCATAGATCCCCCTAGACAAGCACCCTGCTTGGTCTTTTGTCTTCTATGCATGACTAACTTTAATCTGTAGTGATAAATTATGCATTGTAGTAACCTAATGTTTAAAAGGCTCTGGATAGCAGGGGCCAGATCTAAAAGCAAAGCTGACGTAACTCTGCAGCAATTTAATATCAGTGATACGAAATTGACTCTCATAATTTTCAGTGTGATCATCATCAGCTGGTAACAGAGTACCAACAACATATCCTATTAAAAACTGAATAAACAACCAACCACTATGGAGCTGTTTATGAGGAAAGAGCTGGATCTTGCCTTGCTCTTTCCTTTCTGTGTCTATGTTGACCACGTTGACCTACTATATTGCAGAACCATTTTCTTTAATTTCTTTTCTTCTTATTGAAAAACTCTAGTTTAATTAATTTTCATACCTTTTCATGCATGATTGTAAGTGTATTTGTATATATGCGGATGTGTCTGTCAGAAGATATTACTGTGAGGTAAATATGCATGACTGCTTAATTCCAGGGAAAGAGCCTATGCATCATCTGGCAAGGCTAAGTGCACACAGGTTATTATGAACCCTGCAGCTACATTAATTTAGTAAAGTTTTCATAGATGTGTGTCTACATTAACAAGGAAACTATTTCTTTCCCCTTTGTCTTACTTTTCTTTTGCAATTGCATCCCTTCTGTGTCTACATAATGAAGAAGGTCCATTTACACAAAGAATGAAAAGCTGCAATGAGTCACTAAAATAAAGTAATTTTATAAAGAAAAGGTTGTTCTGTAATAATTTGTTTCAGAGTTGAAAATAATTGGAAGCAATGCTCTGAAGACTTTCCATAAATGTGGAATTCTGGGTAAAGGAATTATTGTTATTTTGGAAATTAATCTAATTTTCGTCTGCGCATTGTAATTTATGTGAATAGGACTTGTCAGCTTGATTTGTTACAATGCCTGAATTGCTTGCTTAATCCCCAAAATATAAATAAAACATTTAATTGCTTTAACTGGGATAGTTAACCTTTTCAGTACTGCTCTCTGTGTGTGCATTTCAGAAGAAAGTTTTATTATTGGCTTTACACCTTTCAATTTACGATCTAAATAAAATTATTAAAAGAATATGAAAAAGATACATTAAAAGAATGGCACATCAGAGAATCCTAGGGTGTGAAGAACAATGATGCATAGAAATTGAATCCCTTTCACACCAGACTCATCTGTGAGACATACAAAGAACATGTGATTTTTGCAGTCAGCTCCATTAGCTGTAGAGGCCAATAGCAGAGGTCAAAGTTATAGATGGGGTAGATAATCAGATAATTCCAATCAAGGGGTCTGATAGTTTTACATTAAGCTCCGTGTTCTGTGCTGTCGCTGAAGTTGACGTACAAAGAGGAATAATTCAGATTAAGAGTGCTTCCAATTTGAATGTCGTCCAGATAGAAGCACTACAGAGTGAGAAAGAATAAGTATTTCACACAGCTTTTTGCCAGCACATGAGAAGCATTCAGCATGGTAGCCCTGTCCTTTGAAATAGAAAAACAGGAGTAATCTTCAGAGACTATTCTGCCTTCACACTCAAACAATTCTGAGAGCAGATAAATAAAAGATGGGGTGGAGCAACCATATTTTACACTGATATTCACAGTTGTTCAGCATCAGTAGAGATACTTTATTAGTACACTGACAGCTGTTGCAGGAGAGCCAGTAAATGAGAAGCAAAAAACTCAGGAGGGTTTTTTTGTTGAACTACAGCTTAAGAAAAAAACACAGGTTGTCTAAATACATCAGAGAAAAAAACTACAGTGTGAGCACTCAAGTTTAACTTCTCCGAGAAGTAAGGATGGTGTGTACAGCCAGTGTGTTAGGGATCTCTAAAATTTTGCCTTGTGATGTAATATTGAGCAAAACTGATGATCTTATTTGATTAATTTATCTTTAAAGAATTGTCATGTGTAAGCCAGACGTACAGTGGTATACAAAGGAATTTAGTACAATTACCCAACTACTTTCATAGAATACTAAAGACTGAACAAATATTAAGTAAGTTTCTTTTTATTTTTTTTTCCCTTCTGGATATTCTGCTATACCTATATATATTAGTTCAGAACACAGAAAATCAGTGTAAGTTATGTCTCAAGTAGTCTCATTTACACTACACATGATAGAACAGGGATTATTTTGTTGCAGCAATCAGTAGTGTAACTAAAATCTCTGATTTACTTTATTTCTCATTATTTTTCTGTTGCTGAATGGCATAAACTGTAATTTAGAATCATTTTTGTGCAAGAATTCTCTCCTAAAGCCATATCAAAAAAAATATATATGAATACAGTATACTAAAGTTTTATTGCAACATGGTGATAACATTTCAGGAAAGACTGAATTTAAGAATATATAGCTGTAATGCTAGTATATGTCAATGCAACTTAATCTTATCAAGATTTTATTTTGTTAGAGAAGATGTTTAATCTGTCTATATGCAGACTTGCCTTTCGGAGGAGATTCATATTCCTATACTTTATCCATTCTGCTTCTTTCCCAAATTACTTCCAAAACCAGAAATCTGACTCCACTGGAGCTAGACTGTTGGAAAAATTCTTTGATCAGCAACATTGTAGCATTTTTAGGCCCTCAAATTATACCAGCAAGTAAGCTTTCATGCACCTAGGCAAATTACTTTGTTAAGTTCAAAACATTCTGTTTGAAGGTTGTAACGCTCAGAGTTGTAAACAGAACATAAGAGATCAAGGAAAATATTATATAATTGTTCTGTGAAACTCATGCTGGCTTAATTAAGTTTATAATTTTATGACATTCATTTGACATGGATCATAATGATGTTGAATTATTGGCTAGCCAGATCAATGAACTATTAGTGATATGTAGAAATAGCCCAAATCTCTTCAAAAACTGTCTATTAAAACTCTTTTTTTTTTTTTTTTTTGTATCTTTAGGAGCTAGAAATCCCTTGAAAATCCCATGGAACACAGCCAATTTTATTTGTTTTTAGGAGAAGCATTTGTTATGATTGTGAGCCTAAGGGAAGGTTAAGTGAAGTCAACAGAGATCTCTTAAAAACATGAAATATTAAGGCAACTCTTAATATTGTCTCTTTCTACTCCAAAAACCAGTGAAAAGGAGTAAAGCTGTTAATATAACTGTTCTCAGTATACAATGACTGGTATCTGCATGTGCCTTATTGTCAGGCAGATGAAGTGACCTGGAACAAGGCTCAAAGGACAGCAAAAAACGTAGCTCCTGGCTTTCCTCCTCCTAATCTTGAGATTCTTGCACTTGGAATGTTAGTAGTACCCTCAATATTCTGCTTCTTTTCTTCCCTTTCTTGTAGAACAAGTCTGCAGGCAGGTAAGGTTGGCTGGCACCAGTCAGGGTTGAGCTTTTTGAGGGAAGACAAGCTAGAACCAAGGGTGACCACAAGACAAGTAGGGCTGATGCTGCCTCCCAAACCAGCAGCACCCTCTGGCACATGCACAGGACTAGCAGGGCAGGGCTTCTGGCTATAACAGAACCCACTGCCAGCCCAGGGACCAGCAGGCAAGAAAGCAGCAGCCTGGGACACCACTGGCCCCTACTTGCCTGTGTCTTAGCTGTGCTGAGTCTGTGGGCTCAGGCCTGAGGTACTGTGGGGCTTCTGTACAGGAGGCATGGGAGTGGAGGTACTGGAAGAAATAGCCAGAAAATATAAGGAGCAGTGGTGTTCTGAGAGCTCTAAGTTCCTGTGACTGAGATGATTGCTGTTTCAGAAAAATTACCTTTCTAGTAGGAAAAAAAAAATTCATTGCTCCAGTGCTTCCTCCTGCAGGCACAGCAGAAGATGTGGAAGAAAAGCCTGGAAAAAGTTTGAAGTAAGGAGACTGGATACATGCAAATTGCTCCATCACCAATTTACTAACCTGTTGAGCCTTGTGAACAAAGATTTCATCCTTCCTTTAAGCAAATATGTTGGTTTTTCCCTCATTGTATGTGTATGCCTTCCCTTTACTATGGGTCTACCTAAAGTAAAATTTGTTAATACTGGTTGAAATATGGAAGAACTCCCCAAAGCTGGCAAAATCTCATTCTGCTGCTAAAGTAAGTTAGGAAAATTGCTTTAATCCTTTTCTACACTGATTACATCCAACAGTTTAGATTTTACTTCTTTTTTCTTGTAATTTCTTTATTAAATAAAATCTAATAACAACTACATCTGCCACATAGAGATATCTTGAGAGGTCTCATTCTACTAGAAGCTTTCTAAAGAGAAAGAATCACGTATGAACTTCAGTTCATATTCAAAAATAAGAATATTATTTTTTCCTTCTGGTTATGTTTCAGTGCTGCTGCTGCCCTGATCCTCTTCACGAGGAGGTCTCTTCACCTGAATTTTTCTCTAGCAACGCTGGATATAGTTGCAAAAGAAGTATCACAGTATCATGCTTCACCAAGTCACTTTAATCATTGGTATAGAAGGAAAATGTAGAGTTAAAGGCTGAAGTCATTAATTCACTGCATGTTGTTAAGTGAACAGTGTAAGAGGGGGATGATGCATACATGGCAGTAAGGATCTCACATATTTTCCCTGGTTATTAAAGATTCATGGCTGTCATTATTAACCTGCTGTGTTAATATGTGAAAGTCATTTCACCTCCTCATGAGTCTCTCATTTTCTTGGCTTTACCTTATGTTTGTCTTACTTGGCAAAATTGTAAGCAGCATGGGAGCCAGCTCTCAGTCCTTGTCCACAAATAGACTTTGCCCAGGTATAACTACTTAAAGAAGGAGTAAAATTTGCATAAATAATTGTTTGTACAGGATTAAGATAGCTTTGCCTAAACATTTTTATGCCAATTTAATGTTACAATGCCATGTAGCTCATTAGGTTTATATTGTTCAATTTAAACAAAACTTTTGCATGTGTGTTAAGTTTTTCTACATTTTCTATGGCATTTAATGCACTGGGGTACTCTTCATGCAGCTGCAAGGCAACTAAGAATAATTATTATTAGGAATAAAGGGAATTGCTAAGTACTTTGTATTTGTAATACTGCATAAAAAGCGTAAAAACCCATAGGGCCCACCACAAATAGCAACTTATCCCCAGCCACAAAGAGTATTATTTTAAACCAAGCACATCTATAGTAACACTTTTACAGAGCTATTTTAATGCACGGCTCCTCTGCTATAGAATTGTAATGGAGACTTACATGAAATAAAAAAAATTCCTCCTAGAAGTTTATGAGAGTTGACTGCTCCATTGGAGCCATTATGGTTTATCATATATTTAAGGACTTCTAAAATATGAATTATTGATAAGCTCCAAGGAGCAATATTTCTTTATAATTTATAAATATTTATTTGCTGAGTTTCAGAATGAGTATTATTGAACTCATATGGACCTTAATAGCTCCAAGTGGTCTATAAAGCGATAGAATATGACATTTTAAAAATCCTGTCTCTTATTTGATCTAGTGGAAGCATAATTAAGTGCTATTAAAATCCAGAAGAGAGGGAGACTTTGGTTATGATGAAGCAGGTGTACTTGCAACCTGCCTTGCTTTCAACAGTCTCAAATTTACCTGCTTAACAATATTTTCATGTATTTCCACTATCAACACATTCACTGATACTTCTCTAGCTTGCACACATCTCCAAATGCTTTTTCACTGTGACCTTTCTGAACTGTTTATGTGACCGTAGGTATCTGTAGCATTAAAGCATAATTTTACTGTAAGTAAAAAGCTATTTAAAGTAGCATAAAACTGACTTAAAATTCGAGGGTGAATATTTTGACATGCAGTCTGTATATTGCACTTGTTTAGGAGCTTCTCTGTTCCGTTGCATTTTTAATTTTTTTTTGTTTGGTTGTGGTTTTTTTTGTTTGTTTGTTTGGGTTTTTTTTTGTTTTTGTTTTTGTTTTTGTTTTTGTTGGGAACTGATTGCCTATGCTTTCTCTCTACACCACTACTGAGTTAAATTACTTTTTTAAATGCAACTAACTGTTTCTATGCTAGAAATTCATCTCCTTTGCAGTTTGTCCCAATGCATGCCAACACATCCTAAGAAGCCTTTTTCTTAGCATGAAGTAATGTGAATAAACTGAAACTTCTGAATAATCTTCTGAAACGTAGACTTTATTATGCTTGCTACTTTAACTCCACATACTGTACATCACATTTCTTTATGCAGGAAGCAAGACTCAGTGTGAAGGTTTAATGTATTTTATACTTTGTATGATTATAATATAAAATAAATATAGGTATACTATCTGCTAAAGTTATGCAAGTGAAAAGAGGGTCTGGGGTGTGTGACATTTATGTGGTGACAAATAGAATAGTCTCCTTGATTTGTTTAGGAGATCAAACATTTTGAGGTACTTTGAAGCTGGGCATCATTTCCTTAATACAAAGACAACAGGGTATTTATAGCAACAATAAAAGATGTCTAGTAGTCTGAAAATGTGTTTTTATTCCTTTTCAGATTCAGGGTAAAAGCACAGATCATTATCATAGAATCCAATAAATTTTATTAAATATCACACCTGCCATGAAGAGTGTTTGAATTATAAAATAGTTCTGCTCAGATTGGTTTTCAGTAATATTAATAATAGTTTATAAACCAGAAGAATTTCTATTGAGAAAAAAAATGAAATGGAATAATTGGCATGTATGAAATATAAATATCAGGTTAAAAGATCTGAAATAATAGTAAGGTAGGTTGATAAATGTTTACCCTTTAGCGGGACAGATACTTTTAAAACACAAGGACCAGGTTCTGCCATATTACTCAGTGGTAGTATGCAGCAGTAGTATGTAATTTCAGTACTTTTCGATTTTCTTTTGATTTCTTACTCAGTAGCACCATACAGTATGACTAGATGTGCCATAATTAGCACTCAACATCATCTTCTTCAAGAAAAACATTCAGATTAGAGATTACACTTCCTATCCTGTGCTGTTATTTTTTATTTTGCGTAATTGTGCATGCATGATTTAAGAAGACCAGATGCTTCATATTCCTTATTATTCCAAAATACAAAGTAGGTATCACTGGCAATATAAAGCAAGAAACACTTGTATCATACATATTATTGGCATTCTGAAGTGTGACAAACTCAGGAATGAAAATTTCTGAGCGTGTGTTTATGCAGTATGTTACAACAATGAACCTATTCCCACTCCCTCTTCTATGGAAAATATATTTTCTTCTGCAGGAGTAAAAAAAGTGTCCTGGAAGGCTCTTTTCAAGCAGTTAAAAGCATGAGACATCTGAAATTAAATTCTTTCAGCATCTAATATGGAAAAGATTCTTGAAGAACACGGTTTGAAGTAAAGGCTTCATTTCTGAGTCATCAGGGTGTTGAGTATGAACACAGCAGCTTTCATCTGATTTGATTGGAAATATAGCTGCTGGCATAGTTTGCCCATTTGTGTGACTTTGCACTTTAGCACATTAGTTATACAGGGAAGAAGCAATTATGAGATTTTTAGAAGAGGTCCACGGGAACAAACAGGAGATGTTTGAGATTTGTTTGTTTACTTGTTTGAATAGAACTGCAGAGGACAGCACATGTATTAGAGAAGTGAATAGCAAAAATAACAAATAAAATTAAGAATAAATTACTCAAAGCCACTGGCAGCAAAAGAGTCAAGAATATAATTTTGAGGGTGAAGTAGAGCATCCTGAGTTCATGTCCTTGGTTTTAATTTCACAGAAAATAATAAAATGCACAAGTACCATAAAAATAAATAGCTTGCCTATGGCAAAAGTATAGAGGAGGCACTACTAACAGTAACTTAATTGTAAAAGAAAGGTAAAGTTAAATAATCTGAGACTACTACTTCTAGCATTCATTGTCAATAGGCTTTGAGATCAAATAAAAAATAAAAAACAGAGGAACACAATGTAATGCAAAAGAAGTTTGAATATTTTTAGCTTTCAAAAATACATAATAATAAAGATATTTACTCGTCAAGGTTTTGCATTCTCTAAGGTAAGATCTTAATTATCTTGGTTCTTAGGACTATGTTCCCGTAGATATGGGCAGAGTCACCAAATGTTCAGAAAGTGTAAATAAACAGCTCTTTTTTACAGTTCAGTGGTGATGCAGAAAACTGGTATATTGTGCTGG
>VZTT01075868.1:0-11689 GCA_013400855.1 Buphagus erythrorhynchus
AAAATTTTAAATTTAATAAAATAAAATCAGTTATTCTTATTTTAATAAAATAAGAATTTAAATTAATAAAAATAAGTAGGAAAAAGTGCTAAAATTGTCAGAAATCAGAAACAAAGCTGGTAAAGAATGTAAAAGGTGAGTTTTGCAGTCAGCAATGCTGAGTGACAAAGATTAGTCTAATTTTAATATAAATTTGAAACAAAAGAATGGTTGCTATTCAACTGCTATGTGAAAAATTTGACTAATCAAGTGGAGTGCAAAAGAAACACTGATTTTCAAGAAATATTTCTGTTCTGTTTTGTTTTGGGGTGAAAAACAGATGATAAAGCCATGTTCCAGATTGGTAATAAAATATTTCCTGAACCAATGCAAGCCTGAGAATGTAAAATAAGAGCAACTCCAGTTAAAGAACTTAAAATCAACAGCTCTGGATTAACTTTCATCCAACAGTTTTTAATATTATTTTCCAAGTCAGTTGGTCTGGAGATGCTGTGAAGGTTTCAGTCCACTGGACGAATTATCATGTGTGGGTTTTCATTGATTTGCTGGTTTGTAAACAGAGAACAGCCCTGATTCCAGAAACAGAGATGGAAAAGCTGATACTAAAAGGGAGAGTAGCATCACAAATACCACTTGACCAACTTGACAGAAGTTGGTGGAAAATGTATTTTAGATAAAGTTACAAGTTTGGTTAGTAAAGGATGTAATGCTATAATGTAATTATACTTAACGTTTCCATAGAATATTTGGATTGCTAAGACCTGTTATTTCTATGCAGGATGTTTGTGTAGAATTAGCACGTTATACTTTAAAAGAATTAGGTGTTGACTAATTGATTTCAAAATGTCCTTTTAATGTGTAATTTTCATGGAGGACATATTAACCTAAAGATTGAAACACAGATTAGACTCTAGCAATTTAAAAAATTTTCAGAGACCTAAAAGAGGATATAACACCATCACTGCTCAAGTTTTCAGGTAACACACAGATTGGGAGAATGTTCAGTGATAGTGACCTGTCTTCAGAATTTACCAATCTCTGAGGAAGCTGGGCTTTAGCCAACAATACCTATTTTAAGGTAGCTCCCATAAAATGACACATCTAGGAACAAAGACTGTAGAACTTTGTAGGATGCACAGCTCCCTCCTGGAGAGTCATTACTTTACAAAGATCTGGAGATGAGACTGAGTTGTTAGCTAATCCTGAGCTCCTACTGTCACATCCGTGAATCTGTGCTGCTGCCCACAGGGTTGGAGCAGAGAACGATGTCACCTTACTTTGACGAGTCTGAGCTATGTGCATGGAGAGTGAACTAAGCATTAGCACAGGTTCAAGCACGTGTTTGATAGTGCAGGAATGCCCTCTGTGGGCATGGCTGGGGGTATAAAAACTGGGGCAACAAATTGCCTCTGCAATTAACACTTTTACTGTAGCTTTCCTTGACCCCAGTGGTGGTGTTGACAGTTTATGGGGGCTATTAGGTAACTATGGAAAACCTTTAGAAGAGCAGAAAAAGGAGCAACAAGGTGGGAAAAAAGACCCCAAATGATCAATGTTTAAGAAACTGTTATATTCCAGGAGACTGGGCATGACAGGAACTCATGCTTCATAAAGCACTTACTGAATATTAGGTCCAGTGGCTAGAAAACAAAGCTAAACACATTCTGATTGTGTATACCAAAATAATTTTTCCAACAGGTAATAGTAACTGGAATAATCTACTGCTGCAGTGGGATTTCCCAGAAAATGCAATCTCTTGTTGTTCCTAAAGAGGAGTTCTATCTCAAACACAAATTAAATTAGGGAAGTCCTACAGTTTCTGCTACCCAAGAGGTCAAGCGAAATGATCATTAGTCTCTTCTGGCCTTGTAACTTATAAATAGGTTAGAGTCCTAACCTATTTATGGAAAAATTTATGGTGTAATATTTATGGTGGAAAAAAAGAATTATCCTAATCTTGGACTTTCCCAAAACACTGTGGATAAAACAGTAAGAATGCAGAAAGATGAGAAACAGTCACTTTGCAACAGTTGTGCCTAGTTTGATATTTCCGCTGAAAAGACCAAAACATTTTTTTTTTCACTCCAGAATGTGTTTTAAGCTCTTCCTTCTCCCTGCCAGAGCTCAGCCATACCCAATACACCCATTTCCAGAGCTGCTAAAACTAGTCAATATTTGATAATCACAGCAAAGGCTGGGTTTGAAGTTGGTGGGAGTTTTGCAGTTCTCATCTAATGGGTGGATCAAACCAGATCTTTGCAATTTAAGGACACACCTCAAATTCTCTGTTCGGTGCTAGGTGAAACTTGGGGGAATTTTGCCCCACACACACAGCTGCTGAGCCTGACTGAAACAACAGACATTTCTCATACCGTGTCCAATGCTGTTATTAGGCAACATTTAGGAAGAATTCTACCTACATGATGTGAGTCACTAAGCAGCCACAGTAAAAACGCTGTACCAGCAACAGACACAAATGTATTCTCTGCAATTGTGGTTTTTTTTGTTGTTGTTCTTTGTAAAAAGAGAGTGCTTCACATAGCATGTATCCTCCTGCAATTTTTGTTTTGTTTTTGTTTAAAGAAAATAACTCCAGTCTTTTAGTTCCTAGGAGTGTTCTGCATGTATGAAGCAAGTGACACAGGAGCACTGATTGATCTTTGGCTTGAAAAATAGAGTGAAACAGCATTTAGATTAGCTCAGTCCTCACCTTTACAACTTCCTGAGATATACTGATTGTAATACAAGTACATAAAATACTTGGAATTATGCAAAAAGTCTAGTCTGAGCCTTATGGTCAGAGCAGGACTATATTCATATTGACTATTCCATCAGTACCAGCCCCTTTTACCTGGAACTTGCTGTCCATCTTTGCTGTGAGCATGGCAGAGCAGAGTTTAATGTGCTCTTTCATCAGTAGAAAACTTGAAGTCACAGCATTCAGAGTCCAGTGGGAAAGCAGCAGACCCCAGGTCCTACCTGGTCTTTGGTGTAGAAGGGGGATATGAAGCAGTGCAGTTTCTGTCAGGCCTGCCTCTCCATGAGCATGTGCTAACTAGCAGGCTGTGGGGTTTTCTGAAACTTAAGATGTCTCAGTCACTCCTGGAATTTTTGATGTGTGGTTTTTTGTATTTTTTTTTTTTTTAATAATACCTTAATTCTAAACCACAAAGAAAAATTACTCTCAAGCCTGCTGGACAGGACAACTACCTGGGAGGTGACTTCTGTTCCAATAAAAGTATTTAAATACATCTTTAAAATACAGACAAATGTTGCCAAGAGACGTTTCTAGAATATTCTCTCAGCATGAATACTTGTAGCTCATTCTTCAGAGAACAAAATGATAGTTAAGTCTTCCCAGCAGGTGACTTGGAACTACAGCGTCTTGCATTTCACATGAATGCCTGAAGGGCTGAGAGTTAGGATGAAATGGGAACTGCTAGAATAGGAGAAGGAACATAATTGTCAGATTTGTCAGTTGAACTCAACAGAAAATACACTGGTGAAGGAGTTCCTCCCAGAGAAACCAATGACTTCTTATCAAATCAATAAATAATTTTGAACTGCCTTTTCAGTATGTATTTTCAAAGAACTGTCCAGTTGCAAATGAGTACCTCCCAGGCTTCAGGAAGCAGGAACCTCTGATGTTGGCAACAGGCTCCTACTGTCTCCCACTACTGTACTCATAAATTCAGGGACAATACTTGAACTAATTTTAGAACTACAGTCAGGCTCTTTGGACAAACCATAAAAGTCCTGTTAGAAGAACTGAGCATCAAAGAGTTCAGCTAATCAATATGCACCCACTAATGGTTATGAAAGATAAATTTCTGAGGACAAATGCACATCCACATACACTTTTCAGAAGAAAAAAAAATTGCACTTCAGAAATATGGTCCAGATTAGATCCATGTTTCCATAGGCTGAATATAATTTTCCTGAAAACAAAGGCAAAGGAGAAACGGAAAAGACGTACAGATTCCTGAGGAGAGTTTTCCTGTCTGAGGTATAAAAAGGCCCATGTTTTTAAATGAAAAACATACTCATCATTTAAGACTGCTCCATAAAGACAAGCACTATTTGTGTAGGCAGCCCTGGCAAAATGAGGTAATGGTCATATATCGTGATACAAATATCCTAGGAATAATCAGAACAGGAAAGGTTCATATATGCACCTTCAGTATTAGATTAGTATGACCTCATGAAAGCAGTGCTTGTGTAGACACCTATAGTTTGATTTTTCTGGCTGGGATGGGTCACAGGCTACTCAGCAAAAGAAGCAAGGCCTTCTAATTACATTTAATTCTGCCCTTTAAATCAAAACTATATTGTACTCTTTTAGGTACAAAGTGAGACAGCAAAAATATGATGTGCTTTAAAAACCAGACCCATGGAACCACAAGATTTTAATGTGTAAAGATTTTAAAGCATTTAAAACATTTAGAAGGAAAAAAAAAGCTCAGCAGAACAATCTATTTAAGAAAATGTTTTAATTTTTTCTTACTTTCTAGTAGCCATTTTCTCATGTATCTGTTTAAATTCTAAACCAGCAATACAATTTACCGTATAGACTTCTTGCCTGGAGGAAAAACAAAGTCAAGGAAAAATCTTGGAAAAGAAAAGCTTGAGAAGGTACCATTATTCTAAATAGGCTGTATTATTATTGCTTAATTAAGATAATGAAACACTCAGGGTTGGAAGAACAGAGGCTGGTAGTTGACACCTGGCATTTCCTCTCAGGTTTTGTGCTTCCTGCACACGACGTGCCCCCTTGTGGGGAGAGATTGAGGCCCACAAACCACTGGCCTTCCATGACAGGTTTTTATTGGGCAAAAGAGACAGTTGTTACAAACAGCTTTTTGCTCCCAAATTTCTCACTTTTCAGTCCCTCCTTAGATGTGTGGTGCTTGGTGTACTTTGCCTGGATCTCTCCTGTGGGTTGTGAGGAGGATGAAGGAAAGCAGCAAGCTGTAAGGCTCCTGAAGAGATGACACCAGGTGACTAACACAGTAATAATAGTGTGGAACTGATTCCTTCAGCTGTGTCAAAGACCTAAGTTTTAGCACCCTCGTGGAGCAGAGGAAAACTGCCTTAAAGAAAGCACTGCATGAAAAGTTTGCTTGTGACAAGAGTAAGAGGACACAATTCCCTGGATATAAAGGGCATCCTACAAGCCAGAGGCATAATCTCTGTAGGAATCTCTGCACAGAACTATTGGCTCTTAACTCATGCTATGGTAACACTGGAATAGTTCTGAAAATATCTTCATGCTCATATTAAAATTTTTGTCCTTTCTTTTAAAGTTGATCTGGCCATCACAACCACAATGCAGTTACCTGTATGCTGTCCTTGCCCATACCTTGAATTAACTTTATTTATTAAAAACAGTCACTCCAAAATGCCAAAAATTCAGGTAATGTGGATCATAAACATCCACTTAACTGTTATTATCATGACAGATCTTCAAGTAGTGTAGCAACTCCACTGGAGTTATGAAAACTGAGGCTATTATATTGCATTCATTGTGAACACAGGGTGAGGAATACCAAACAATGATACCTCGTGATTATTAAACACAGGGTGATAGTCTTCTTCCTCCTTTCAATACAGAAAGCATGTTAATTTTCACATATGAGAGGTAAGCAAATGAACTGTTTCCCCAAAACAGGTAATAGGCTGATGAAACAAACAAATGATCTTTTTTAGAAGTACAAGATAAAATACAAGCACATTAAAGTACAGAGTCTGGTAAAGTGACAGGAGGCTGCGCCACTCTGCTACAGAGAGGACAGAGAAAGGGCACCCAAAGTGCAACATAAATGGACAGGAAGGAAGATGGCAAGGAAAGAGAAGGGAGGAAGTCTATGCTAACAATGCTTCTATCTGAGATATTTGCGTGAGATGTGACAAAATAAACATGGTCATTTCTAGATTCGCATGACATACAATAATCTCTCTTGCAGCAGGTTCTGTCTCAAATTCCAGAGCCCTAAGATCCTCCCTTAGAAAACTGTTCAACAATTCTGGGAGAAGGGGTTATCCTACACTAGTTTGTTCCATATACCTCAGTACACACCTAAGTCCCATTTCTTATCACTGTGGATACATCTGTCTGCTTTGTTGCTCCAGACATGAACAAACTGGAATTGGAGTATGCAGTAACCTGGCTTCTGGGTGCTGACCCTCACGGCACTCTACGGTGATATTCTCTCCACTTTCACTGGTGTGGAATCTTCTCTTGAAATGAGAAACTACACAGCACATAAAATAAAACTTGAAAAATGAGTGAGTTGTCTTGAGACAATAGACATGCTTCTGACTTTGTGATTTCTATTTCCTTTCAGTTCCATGTAAGAGGATTCAGCACTTGAAATACCTGAGAACTGTAAAAGCATTGCAATGTTCATGTCTGTTGCAGTTGACTAATGAAATAAAAACTTTAAAGTCAGTTCTTGGAAGGATTCTGCCCTCTGCTTTCTTGTTCAACTATTACATAACAAATTGTACAAAAATGGTATTAGCTTTGTGTCAGAAATAAATTTGGGTAGAATCTCAAGCCTTCCACTGAATCATCTCTGCAAAGATGGCCCATCTTTTCAGCAAGAAGCAGCCTAGAGAAAGCAAAAGATGTCCTGTATTACTTAAGGACAACATGATAACTAAAGTATTAAATACAACAATTATTACTTACCTTTCTTTGGCTAAGAGAACAGACATCCCCACCAGCTTAGCAAATTCATCAGCTGTGAGAGAACCTTTTTCAGATACCTATCAAAAACCAAATACATAAATAAACAAACTATGGCATTAAAAGAACAATGAAGTTCTCTCAGCTACTGAATCAGGTCTACCCTTGAGAAGTGATAAAATGATAGTAAATCCCTTGAGAAGAAAATTAGTTTGTTTGCTTTTTTTAAAAGTACAACTAATTATGAGTATTACCCCTTAAAAACATCTCTTCTGTGTCCTGGGAAAATTGCCAAGTATAAAAAAGGAAGAGAGAAAAGAGTTAAAACTGTAAAAAAAATCATATGGTACCCTTTCCTTCAGATTTTTTTTTAAAAGATGCCTTGGAACCAAATGAACTTAAAAATAGGAATAGCTTGGACAGCAGAATACAGTCTCTATCAGTATTTACCCAGCAGAACAATTCTAAGTGATTCTGCAAACACTGAAGCCTAAATGAGGAAATAAAAGACTTGTTCAGGGCAGCTCATTAATGTAGAAATGTAAGTCATCTCAGGTAGAAGAGAAGAATTTGAGTTTTATGGCATTTAAAATACACCCAGGGCCTACAGGAAAATCCCCACACCTTAGTACTTCACATGACATTATGGCATACTAGAGCAGTACCTAAAAGCCACCATCACGTTAAGCTGACACAAAAGACAAGTTCACTCTTGGGACTCAAAACAAAAAGGACTTGAGCCCTTTTGTCTCAGCCATGCTACTTAATAAAATGTAACCTTCCCACAAACATTGGACATGTGGATATTTAAAATACTACATATGAAATCTAGACTTATTACTGCATTGAATTTCCCAGATAAACATGTTTTATTCCCTAAAAATTAATAATTCTTCCATTACTCCATTGCTTTAGATACAAGCAGAGTTGTAAATCCGGATGTAGTTGCCATTTCCTGCTTCCCACATAACTGGGTGGGGAGGGGTCTATTCTGCTTCATTCTCAGCAGTAGTCCTTTTACAGAAACTCAGATTATATTAGTCCTAACATGAGATTTTCAGAAGCTAAGAGATCAAATCTGAGTAACTGATGTCAGCTATACAATCAGTGATTAATTGTCTTTCCTTCCCAAACCACTACCCTCATCAAGGGTGACTTCAGATTCCTTTGATGTCCGTGTCACTTCCTGTCTTCGCCAGCCATTCAAAACCACAGCTCTCTCCTGCCTGAAACCCTATGGCTTCCTTTCACTTCTCTGAACTTAATGTATAATGTGCAGTAACATTAAAGTATGGGGTGCTTTTGGCCACAAGTCTGATGTCATCTTCTCTTTCCCATACAAGCTAGTCTTCCTCAGTTGAAGCCTCTCCCTTCCATTCTTCTATGGAGCCAAAGTCTCACATTACAAAAATAACAGAAAAAAGGCATCTTGGTAATAAATCCACTATCTGTTACTTTTTGCACTTGACCTCCTTTGTTAGCAAGAAAGGTTCTTCCTTTCTTTTCAATGTCATAAGCACTCTTACTAAAGACAAAAAATTAATTAGAAAAGAAGTAATCAGAAAAAGCCCTAAAATGGTCTTGGTATTTTTCTATAAATTTAAGAAAATAAATTGGAAATATTAACATATACTGAAAGACTTAAGCATTTTAGTGTTGTTGATTTAGAATGGAATTTTTTAAATGCCTGTAAACATTTCTCTTATCTAAAAATTTTTCAGATGAGCAAAAGCTGTGTAGTGACAATCATGCAAAACACACTGAGCAGTCTACCTTGTGACAAGTGATGACCTGTTTGTAATAGCTTTACTTTTTCTTGACTGCCCCCTCTTTGACTTTGGTGTTTAACTTTGGATCAGCCTTTTCTCAAATGTATGAAAATCAAAAAATTACATTCCACTCAGAAAGACATGTAACAAGTAATGGGATAACAGGACTGTAAAGGGTCCAGAGGCAGCAAGACCACAAAGGTTTATGACACTGAGCAATTCATGCTATCTTTTTCCCTGATGAAGCTGGCTGAATTCTATACACACTACTCTCCTACTGAGTGCTCTTCACAGCAGCAAACTCGGTACACATACAATGTACTGTTCTATGAAATAAACCTAAACCAAACGACTACCTATATCAACATTTAAGAGCTGTTTCCACTGCCTTCAAGCACATAATGTGTGGTGTCTGAAGTCCACTTCTGTTAAATTAGGTGCTCAATACATGCCATGAATTTCAGCCTACAGTGCAAAGGATTTTGAGGAAGGCAGAAGGTTAATGAAGTTTGAAAAGAGACAGAAAAGTGATTTATTCCTTAAAGAGAAAGTAATGACTAAGATTATTGCCTGCACAGAACTTTGAAGATGAGAAGTGCTATTTAAATATTTCTCTTAGAAGATATGAAGTGGAATGCTTTGTATTTTGAAACCTCAAGAGGAAATCTCATACCTCAAGTTTTTTACCTAATGTGTTTAAATTTCTCTAGCATGGTCAGAACACTGAAGGAAATGAAGTACACTTACTGTCTCTAAAGCAGCAGCTACCATTTCCTCTTCATTATGAGACTGGAGTTCAATCACCATCACACCACTATCAAATATCCGAAGCCTAAAATCAAAAAAGAGACACAAAATAACTAAAATCCTCATGCACATCACTTATGGTGACATTCCTAATGCATCCACACCTATAACCACTTTACAAAAGGGGAAAAAAATCCCCCCAAACCCAAATAAGCTCTCTAAAATGAGCTTAAGCTTAACAGCACACTCAAAATCTAAAGAGAGAGAAAAGATCTGGGCATATGTCTGGTCTTGGTTAAACCCTTTTCTAGTCTAAAAAAATTCTAAGTGAAAAAAATAATGTTTTCCTAACTAAAAATTAATGTTTTAATGTAGACGTTGGTGTATATGGCAGTATCCTTTGAGCAAAGAATGAGTTTGTTAAAAATACCTACAACAACCACAAAAAAAAATCTACTTCAAGTAAAATATTAAATCATCATGGTCTGACCTGTGAATGCCATGCTTTATAAATAAATCTGTAAAACTCTTACCTTAGTGGCAATTTCAGTGATTCCAGCATCTTACAAGCATTTACTAAATCTTCTGGTGACAGCAACTATTAAAATAGTAAAACATTTATTCACAGTTTGCGTTTCAGGTGTATTGTATAACATCAAAAAACCCAAAGTTTTAGCAGCTGCAGCTACAAAATACACCAGACTACACTTATTGTTAATTCTTTTTCCTTTCTATTGTGCAATCTCTTTTCTTGGCTTCTATGCTCCTTTCTGTTCCCTTACTATGTGTTCTATAATAATCCTCCTTGCCTTGTTTACAGAAAGAATTGCTGTATTTTGTTAAAAAAAATTCACAGAACATTCACCTCTCTTTAGTAGTTTCTGACCATTAAGTTTTGTTTCCAGATAAGTATGGATTTTCCCTTTTACATGGTATCACAAAAAGCAGCGTATATTATTACTACTTGTAGAAGATACGTAAGTATTATAAGGAAGAATGAGAAAGGTAAAAACCCTCTAATTTTAATAAAGAGCTGATCACATCATGTTGTAGACAAGTAGAATGAGCAATTGGTAGGGACCATTTTTACCCTTTTTAATTTCCTTATGACTGAAGTCCTGTTATAACATAGTGCCCCAAAGCAGTGTCTCACCTCCAGCCCTCGAGCACGATTCACCAGGCAGTACACCTCCGTTAGAGACATGATCCCCCCTCGCTCCTGTGGTAATAAGCACAGGACTGCTAAGAGAAACAGCATTCACCCAGTAAAAACAGCATCTCTACTTGCAGATGGCTGATTAAACAGGTGAAACAGAGCAGGGGGCTAAATGATGGACCCTAATGGGAAAAAACTAAAGAGGTAAGTTGTACGTTTCACTAATCCTTTTAAAATGCAAAATAGTGACACTACACCCAAGGATTGTGAATTACTTTGATTTTAATAAATCACAGGAACAAGAAATTTCAATATATTAAATCTATCAATCAATTTACCATTTTTACTTTTCAGAAAAACTCCGTTTTCCATTCTGATCACAGTAGGCAGCACATACCTTTCACAAAAATACTGTAGTATATATGCTTTTTAGGAGGAACATAACCTTATAAGTTGCAATATAAAATTTAACTTTTTAGTGAAAAACCTGTAATCTGTAATATCTTAAGATAAATTAAAACAGGAGATATTACTATGGGCTGGTAATCTACTTAATAATTCTGTCCTATATTAGCAAAATATATAAATTTTAAGCAGTTTAAAAAGACTTTTATTTTCAGTCAGTGTCATTTCACTCTTTCTTTAAAAAAATAAATATTCTGCAGAAAGGGATGAATACAGAGCTGTTCAAATAGAAGGAAGACCACCTGAATAATTTTCTAAATCTAATCAACATTTTGCAAATCAGAAGTTGATGCCATTAGTCCAAAGAAAATTTTGTACTGAACTTTTTTATTCAAAAAGGCCATATATATTCCTCCCATTAACACTGAATAGGAAGCTGTGCTGCTAAGTCTGCTTTAAAAAGAAGCAGACTACTACAGCCAAAATACACATCAAAATTCAGCAACACATGGAAAATGCTGGTCCAAGANATACAATTAATTACACTTCTACAGAGTAGCTTAAAGCTTCTTCTCTTAAATCTTTCTGGGATTCCAGCCAATTGCTTTGCCAGTTGCATGTGGTACTGTGTACCAGATCCATACGTTTCCCTTGTAACTGGATTAGCTATACCCATACTCAGTAGATAGGACTTGAACCTAATGGTCTGAACAAGCAAACAAACAAATAAATTTAAAAGTACATCAGCTAATGAGTGATTCTGGTTGGTAAAAATTTTTGATTTTATTACTATAACACAGTTTGGGTGAATAAATCCTTCAGTTTTCTACTTAAAAAAGTCCATTACTAGGCAGTGATTAGGCAAGACTTAGTACCATTTATTTTTGACCAGGACAGGCAAAAAATAGAAAATTTATATAAAAG
>VZTT01075870.1:7544-29469 GCA_013400855.1 Buphagus erythrorhynchus
GAAGATTCTTATCTCATCAAAGTCAATATTCAGGTACTGAGTCTTGCTACATAATGATCATGATGATGATGTTGGTGATGCTAATAATAATAATGATAAATACTGTGCGATGTTTTAAAGATCATGGCCTCAACTAATAAATATGGAAGCATTGTCAACTTCTGTTTTTTGTTTAAAGGAATTAGACATGTAATAGCAATTGCTCTGTCTCTTAGAATGGTCCCCTAAAGTCCCATATGGGATGCTCTCTGGGCAGATGTCTTCACTCAGTGTCTAAAGTGACACTAGATACCGTCGTTTAAGCACAGAATTATTTTCATTGTTTATTACTTGGCTGCTCCTTGTGTCTTAGAGGGGTAGAGAAATCTCAGATGTAATTAGACAGCCTTGGAGATTTGCCCTGTGAGTGCAGATCCAGACTGTGGCTTTCTCCCAGCTGCTCCCGAGGCTGAAGCCTGGAAAGGGCCTGGTGGGAAGCAGCTGTTTAGAAATCTTTTGAACCTTTAAAACAAACCTGCTCCAGAGACCTCCTCCCCAGTTTGCTGACAGTGCTTATGCTGGTCCATCCTCTCTGAGCAAAAAGACTTTGCCCAACAGCCTTTGATCAAGAACAGGGTACAAGAGACTTGTTTGTCTGAGCCTTTCTTCAGACAAATTGCTCCAGAGAAGAGACCATGAACAGCTAAACAAAACAATCATTAGTGAAAACATCTGTCTCATCATTCTGGAAAAGTATTTAAGATAAAAGTCTTGAGGGAGATTTGTCTGCTGCATGAAGGCTGTGCTCTCCCAAAAGGTTTCACTTCTGAGCTACGCCACCAAGTACACATTAAATTTATCTGTATTCTGTGGATTAATTCAGCAGATAAACTGTGATTTATGAAGCTTCCCAAAAACTTGAAGAAGTATATGAGAAGAGAGTTTGACATATCTCAATAAAGATAGGTAAAACAAGAACTCAAAATTGAATTCAGAATTGAAAACAGAATTGCAGCTAACCTGTATTCCTTCTGCTTTGAGCAGGAATTCCAGAACTTCGGATTTTCCGGCAAAGAAACGCTGGAAAGGAAAAGAAAGGAAAAGTATAATTAATTGAAATTATTCACCTCAGCCATTATTTCTTTATTTGACATTGCAACAAACAGAAAAGAGTTTTATAAGGCTGATGTTAGATAGCTGACTGACTGTATTCCTAAGTCTAAGCCAAGTCACCATAATTTCTAAGTAATAGTGTCATGATTTTGTAGAAGGACTGGAATTATGACTCAGGCAAGAATTTAGCTAATAATTTTCATTACAGTAGATAATTTGAAGCTTTTCAGCTACATAAAGACATCTCTTAAAATGCAGCTCCTTCATTTGGGCATTCCACCAAAATCTCAGTCAGAGAGATGCCTTTTGCAGCCTCTCAGAAGGTCAGCAAATTCAGTTTATTTTATAATAAAGAACATTTAGATAAGCTGTGTATTATTCTTTAAGTATAGAATGACAAATTAGGGGTTGTTTTCTTTAAAAGTTTTCCAGGGAAGGACATGAATTGTAGTCAGCATTGTCAGGACTATAGCTCTAACACACTTTTAAAATGCATATATTATTTTTATAACTTCATTTTGCATTAGTTTTATGCAGCTCTTGTGAAACTGTTTCTCAACAATGCCAACATAACAAATATTTTTAGGTACTCCCTTTTAAAGGTTGAATTTGGATTCACAAAAGTAAGCAGGAGATTTTGAGATATTGATGTAAATGAATTATTTTTATTAGAAATCTGTCAGGATTTGTTTATTTTAAAATTAACTACCAAATTAGCTACAATAAAGATTTCCACCAGCTCTTTGCTCCTCACACAAAAGAGCACCTATTTTGGATTTTTCCTTCAGTGCCATTATGCCTTCATGCTTAAATATCTCACTGGACAAACACTTGTGCTTATTTTAGTCCATCATTAAAATTCTCATGGTCCTTACTCAGCATGCTCCAAGGTTTGGGTATTTTGATTTGTTGTTTCAATTTTTTCTCAAATTTTTGTTTCTACTTCTTTTCCTGTGAATTTTGTTGCTCTGTTGTCATCCTGCTTCCTTTTGGTAAATTTTTATTTTTCAGGGGCTCATGAGTTCAGAGCACTCATTTGCCTCATATAACGTTGCAGCCACAGTGAATAACCTTACAGGACAGGCCTGGGAGATTTCTGTCCTTTCCTCATCTTAATTTTAAGTGTTTCTAGGAAAAGGATGGTGTCTGCTGTTTGTACTATTTGTTGTTTCCAGAGTGCAGATGACCCATTGTGAGAGAAGACAATGAGCCGTGCCCTGTTACTGAGCACTGCAGAAGTCAGGGTGTGACACTGAACAAACTCATTCTCTGTCCTTCACTGTGATTTGTACTATCCCACTCTTTATTGAATTAAATGTGTTAATAAAGGACTTAGCAGCTAAAAAGGAGCTGGATGTCATTTATCAATTAATAACCCATGAAAACTGGCGTTACATAGTGGTAGTAATCGTACCCAGGGTGTTCGGCATATGCTACATAAAAATGCAGTCACCTTGAAATAATATGGACAAATCAGCTTGTCACCTACAGAATACTACTAATAATGTAGTCCTAAGCACTGTAGGACTGAAGTTTGTCTCTCAGTCATCTGTGGATAGACTGTGCAATATTTTATTTTTTGTTCAAATTTTGGATGATCAAATTGATTGAGCTGCCTTTAATTCCAGGGACTCCTCTCTTACATGGTCTTACATGAATGAGGTATCTTCAATATTTCTTTGGGGGGGGGAATGTGTGTGTGTGTGTGTGTGTGTGTGTGTGTGTGTGTGTGATGGTTTGTGGCAGACAGGTGGTAGAAGACTAAGTGTTAAGCAAATTGGTAGGATTTTATTGACTTAAACAGCTAATTCCTACAGCAGTAGAATAAAGGCCCTGATATGATACAGTTCTCATTGCTATTCTCTTTTAAACCCAGGCTAATACAAGGTCATGTGCAGTCATTTTATTGCTAGAGGAAAAAAGGACCTATGCAGTTGCTGGGCTGCAAGTGGTATTATGTGCTTTGGGTCATTTGTGCTGCATTAGACACTGCTGCTGCACAAGCTTATGGAGGGAACAGCACAAAACAGGAGTATATTTCTGCTTGCTAACACTTACCTGGGTTTGCTTCTGGCTTTGGAACGAATGAGAAAACTTGGAAAGAAAGCAGATATGGTATATAATTATAGCAGTCTAGCACAGAGGTTGTATAAAATACTGATGTACTTTGGCCTTTCCTCCTACAGTACTGTTTAATGGAACTCTTTTTTAGACACACTCCCAGCTACACCAATGTCATTTAATCTTCTTGGATTCTTGGCTCTTTTTTTGGCAAAGTCATTGATTCAATGAACTTTGCCTGTTATGATGACTGGAGCTGTTCAGACTTTGTTCTGGAGTGTCAGACAGGGAATGCAACTGATGGCACATCATAGTTTGTGTTTATGTTTTCAACATTCATTGTCTTTTCTGTTCATGCAGAGGAAGGTGTAGTCACTTGCCAGAAAGCTCCCAGTTGACACTTCTGGGAGAGGTGTAATGAGAGAGTAGCAAACCAGAGCACGAAGTGGCTGAAGTAGTAACAGCAGCGTGATGACCTAAAGCCTGTTTAAATCAAAAGCAATACACTCATTGACTGCAGTTATCTTCAGAGTCTAGAAAGATGATGCAAGAAAAAAAACCTCAACTGATGACATTTCAGATTTTATATATCAAGTTATCTACTCTTTCAATAGGCTTTGAGCAGAAAATAGAGTGAGTTACTCGGGAAGACAATTGTCTTTTGTTTTTGTGCATCGTGATATCTGATATGCATAGGGAAAAGGTTTTCATTATGCCCTTGACACACACCTCAAGAACCCTCCTTGAAACAGTAGAAGCTGCAATATATTTGTAGTTCAAAATGTTCCTTTCTCTGATTTTAACCTATTACTTAATACATGAAAAATAATATGCACCACACTGGAAAAAATATGCACAGGCATTAATTTCAGAGTTGGAGCTATTTGGATGAAACTATAAATGCACCAGTTTTGCCAATAACTAAACAATACTTTCTTTCAGGTTTATTGTTAGAGCATTTTACACTTCAAGCATATTATATGCTTCTGATCATACACTGTGCACTGTGTACTCTTTGTGATTGTGTCAATATGAATAGTTGCTAAGGTTGAAATAGGTAATTGCCGCTAGAAATCTGGGAAAGTGAATTAATTAAAACACTTTGTTATGCAAGAGAGCATTGTCAAATTTCCCATTTTGTGTCAAGTTCAGAGATATGCTAAAATGCTGCCCTTTGGAAAAAAAAAAAAGGTATTCTTATTCTTTCAGTTATATTAACAAAGATTCACTTCAGATTTTATTTCAAATTCGTGTGTCTCATGTCAAAATCTGGGCTGTAAATGCTGCTTCCTCTGAGCAATAGGACAGAGGTTAGTACCCTCTGGAAGCACATCAGCATAAGAAGAGATGAGGTCAGGGTATAAATAAAGATTATGTTGTCTGGAATGTGAAATCAGACCCTGTCACACTTTCTTGAATAAGCTGTAGCAGGTAAGTTCTCAGATGGGATGTATGTTACATGGAACTTAAAATTTGGTGCACTAGGTAAAAGAAGCATCTCTGTTGAGAGATTCATTCTCCAGCCAGGCATTCTGGTGGTCATTTTGTGTCAGGGCCCAGGAGAGGAGCACTGGCCATGTGCACACAGTATTGCTGTAATTGGCTCATTCTTCCTGTAGATAAGGGATCTGTTGTTAAATCCTTTCCAAATGATTCAAAGTGGTGACATCAACCCCTTATGCCAAAGGGGTGACTGCCTTAATTTTCCTGTTGTACCTCCATCTCTGTAACAATCTTTTAGTTGGACTGGAGTGAGTGAACAGCTGCTTCTTGCTCCAGGTACTGCTTTAAGAACACAGGTTTTGAGTCTCTACTGACAGTGAACCTGGTTTATCTGTATTTCAGACAGTCAAAAGAAAGCATGAGCTTCTCTAAAGACAAATGATGTGTCAGCAGCCAATTGCAGGAAAGATAAAGGATTCCAAAGGCTGTGAATATTGCAGTCAACTATCCAGGGCTTATTTAATATCCTTTTATTCCAGCTTCTTTCATCACTTTAGTCTTTGCTAGTCAGAATATAAGTTGTTCAGTTGAATACATTCACAGAGTATGATACAATAACTGCTGCCCTATTCCAATAGAGAGTAGATTACCTGTATGTCTTGCTTGCCCTTCTACTCTTCTTCTGTTTCTATAAAACAAGTCTCCCATCAGTCTTTTCCATTTCCTTTTTTGATCATCATCTTCTTGTCTCCTTTGAGCTACTGTGAACAGGGACTGAAGATAAAGTGTGTGTTTATAGGTAGCATTTTAAAACAGCTGCAATTTCAGTGCTGGACCAACCCTCTGATTAGACAAGTGGAAAAGCTATGATGTATACTCTATAATAAATGTCAGAGCAAAGAATAAAAAACATCCTATTAGGAACTAGCAATAGCCAGGAAATAAAAGAAGAACCTGTGTCAAAAAGCAAAAGATTTCAAGAGCAGAACAGAAGTTCAAGGGTGGCAAAGAAAAGGATCACAGCCCTTTTGGTGAGTAAATACTTTTAGACAGGTATTGATCTAGTGGGCGAAAAACAGTGTGTGCTCTCCTTTGTGAAATAGCACTTACTGGGGGTGATGCATGTGAAACAAGGTTATGAGTGGTGAAGAAACAAAGCATTTTTCCATGGCTGGAAATAATTTTGAAAAACTGAGGTAATTTTTGCCTTTATTTTTAATGTCCAGTATTCAAATCTAAGAATCAACAAACTGAGATACAGAAAGATTCTCTTAACGATTCAAAGGGGAAATCATGGTCTCACTGAAGTCAGCAAAAACTTTTGCCATTGATTCGACTGGGGCCAGGGCTTCATTGCAGGCTTTACTGCTATGAACAGCAATCTGGTGCTAGTGGCAGAACAAAATGGACAACAAAGAAATATATTGCAAAAGTTCCTGTCCTCAGCTGTCTTCACTTTTCCACCAGTTGAAAATGTTACTTTCTGTGGTCCAGCGTTGGGCTTGGAGTACCTGGTACCTGCTATTTTCTACCAACTGGATGAGTTGGCATGGATTCCTTTACTCTTAGGGTCATTTGGCTAATGCAAGAAATTGAATATGCATAAATATAAATGGGTAAGTTGTCTTCTTTCCTACGAGGAAATAACACATTAAATCTTGTCATTCCCCACCCCCTAACTGTTCAATTATTCGTTACCTGTTGAGAGAAAATTGATTAAGTAGTGAGCATTAAATTCAGCAATGATTCTACAAGGAGGAGTGCATGGATGTGGAACAGCCCTGGCTCTGTGATAAGGTAATAAAACAGAGGGGGTGAGCAGCAGAGGGAAATGGCAGGAAATAGATGGCACCAGACACCAACCCTCACTCTGCTCCCATTAACTGGTGCAGGACTGGAATCATCTCACAGACCTCAATCAAAATATGCAAATTTTTGATTGGCATAAATTGAGTCAAAAACTTATTTGGGCATATCCTGCATGCTCTTCCACTCCCTGATGTAGCAGAACTCCTGCTTGTGTACTGACTCATAGCTAGAATGAAGTGATTGTGATAATATTTCAGTATTTCAGGAAAAGTATTCACTGAGAGTTATATCAGGAGGCTGCAATATTTTCCTGTAATTCACCAAAGTCCACCACGTATCTTCCTGTTCTCTCAAATGTGTATTGGAGTATTAAATTTCATTCTTGATACTAACTATTTTCAATTGGATGCTTTTAGTAAGTCAGAATCACAGAATGATTTGGGTTGGAAGAGATCTTAAAGATCATCTGCTTCCACCTTCCATGCCATGGGCAGGGAGCCTTCCACTAGAGCAGGCTGTGTAGAAGTCCTGCTGTCTCGAGCACCCAGGACTCACCAACTGCAGAATTCTGAGCAGATTCACAGCTGGTGAACCTTTGTTTGTTTGGAGCTATCACTTTTTTCTTGCCAAGAATATATAATACTTTATTCTGTGACACACAGCAGCATGTTGAACTACAATGTCACTTGGAGTTAGATTACTCGTCCTGTTTGTGAGGACAAGTGAAGACTAAATAACAGATATGCAGGAGGCCTTTCCCTTGCCTGCTTTAAGTATCATCACCTTTCATTCAGCAGAATGTACCTTGTCTGTAAGCAAGTGGTGCTGGGTGTTTGAAGATGTGAGGCTGAATATAACTCTGTACCATACTTGGACTAAATGACTCAATGCAAAACAAATTCCTTTAAATTGAAGTATTTGCAAATGGATACCTTCATAAGCCTGTTCCTGGCTGGTGTTGCTGACTCTTACATAGGTTATGCAGACCATTTCAAGAGCAGTCTGTCTGTGTGTTCCCAATGAACAGAGACCTTGAAAGCTATTCTATTCCTGATACATTTAATCAGAAACATATGAAACAGATATAATTTTCTGTATCACAGAGTGAAAAATAATTCAAAGGGAATTAGTTTTTATTGGAAGGAAAAGTTTATCTAAATAACTTATCTACATACGAAGTTGGCAAGCTTTTGGAATCTGATTGCAACTAGTTGCTGGACAACTCCTTTCAAATTACTGAAACCTATGAATCAGTATGCAGACACAAATCAATCAAGACTAGTGTTATTTGAACAATTTCCCATATCCTAATTCCTCTGCTCTAAAAATATATTTGATGTTTCCTTTTCCTGACAAATGCAAATCAAATATTTACTGATTACATTTCAACGCAGTCATTATATTCTATGGAAGGGTTGAGGAGCAGGCAAAAAGAAGAAGAGTTGTTTGTTTTCACCAGGGTAACCAAGTTTTCCTTCTAGCCAAGTGTATGTTTAATGAGTGAATCAGACTGCTTTAGCACATGATTGCTTAGATCGATAATTATTCAAGAAACAATACTGTCTTGGGAAAATCTATGGTAATAAAAAAGAAATCTGGATAGGCTGAATAACCTTTTCAGGCAGATATTTATCTTCAAATGAAGCTATTTTTTGTACAGTTTCTAGTCTTTAGAAATTGCATTACTGGTTTGTTAAAAAACAATCAGATTGTTAGTGTTTAGAGTCTGGAGTTCAGGGTGGCAGTGAGATAAAGCACTAATGGATGGCATGCTCAGATGCATAGCTGGGAAGATTGTTAGGCTTTAAGTATAATGTCAAAGGGGCAATACGAGCTGAATCTATGCATCTGCACATAGTGACAACTGTTACCATTACCAATATGAACAGATAGCAGGTTCTAATTAAAGTTACAAGCCAGAGGGAATAAGCATTAGAAAGGAAAAGAGTAATTCCATGAATAAATAGCACTTCATTTATCAGTTCACAGAAAAGGTCTAAAAATTAGTATTTGAAATTACTTTAAATACAGCATCTGTCAAACCACAGAACAATAACCAAGTTGACCTAATTATAACACAACTATAAGCATATTCTTATCTTGAGATGGGGAGACCAAGTAGTCTCGTAAGTGCCAGCTAATAATGTGCATCAAACTTTTGCTGAGACCTAGACAAACCTCCCCTGCAGCAGCTACCTGCTTACTTTGGATGTCAGAATATTCAGAATTTAGCTTCATGTACTTTCTGTATCTGCATTAAGAGAAATTTCTGTGTGCTCACCATGAGCTGGATCATGAAAGCAAGTTACACAGCACTTTGTAGGACTGTAACTGTAGGTTCTCCTTCTTTATATATAGGTGTTACTTTTGCTTACCTTCAGTATCCAGTCAGGACAGTAATCCTTTAAATATGAGACAAACATTGTCTCTGCAGATACTTTTAGAACTTCTAAGAATGGACATAGACCAGATTCCTTTAGTCATGCTAAGGAGTACAGTACTGTGGTATTTATTTACAGCACCCCTGCATGGGTAACATTGCCTTGCTAGTACTAATCAGCTGTGTTCTCAGGGAAGGGTGTATTCATAGCTTTAGAAAACTTGCCTAGATAATTTATGGGAAGCCTGTGATAAGGTAAATCCCCTAATCAACTTTGTCTTGCTAAGTGCTTTGACTGTTTCCTTAGTTTTCCATGATTTTTGTGAGTGGTAGAGTTTTAGTCCATTGAAGTAAGTTGTTTTTGTTAAATTGGATTTTGAAAATGTGCTTTGAAAATTTCAATACATTGGAATGAAAAATTTCTTGACTGCTTTCTGTAAGCATTTTGTGATCTGGCAAGGCTAGGCCATATACATGAATCAACAAGTTTGAAGAGTTAGAAATGGCTCTCTGAAATATTTTGTCAAATTACCCAGACAGATTGACACTACTGAGATTTTTCTCTTGCTTTGAAGGGGCAGCAGCTAGTGGTGCTGTAAAGAGAAATGAGAAAGGGCAAAATTAATTCTGCACCTCATTTGCTTTATATTGTCCTTTTATTTTCTTCTCCATCTGTCTGAATTCCTCTCCCTTCCCAGCTTTGGAAAAAAAGGCTATTCTGGCAACCTCTAATGTGCTTGGAAACCTTCACATTTTGTATAAACTTGCACGTTCGGGCTTTGTCATGGAGATAGCCCTGTCATCAGTTATTTCAGCTATGTTCTCCTCAAGGAAGGATTTTAGCAGTGGCTTCACACTAAGCTACTCCTGCCTGAGGGAAAGGGAAGCTGAGAGCCCCAGGTAGCATCTGCAGCCACAGTGTGGCTGTCACTGAGCCTGGACACCGAGGGAAGCTGTGGCAGTGCAGGCTGAGGGCTGCCCACCCTGCCAGCCCAGCCTGGCTCCCTGAGATGTCAGCAGGGTGTGGGCAATGAGTCCTGAGTGCCCCTTGGTGCAGCAGTGCCCACCTTGGGCTGGAGAGCACCTCACACTGCCTTGCAGGTCCCCTGGCATGGCCAGTGCCAGGAGTATGGCACAGCCCTTCTGCAGCCTCACAGCATCTGGGCATGGCAGGGACACCAGGCAGAACCCAGGCTACTTCTGAGCACGAGCAGGAGTTGTGACCCTTTCTCTAAAGGAACAATAAACTTGGTGTGGTCAGAGCCTTCAATTTCCATGTGATTAAAAAAATAAATAAATAAAGCTGGGAGAAATTTTAGAACCTGTTTTCCATAGAGAGGGTTACACAGGCTCACAGAGACTTGGAGAGATTGTCAAATGCAGCTCCCACTGCAGTGATCTAGCTGGAGTAAGGGCAGATCCACGGGTGCTGCAGAGCTCTGGTGGTGCCATTTACATCACAGAGTTACTCCAGGATAGTTATTGTCAGGACTTTGGCTTTGGCAGGGGAAGGAAGGAGTTCTTTGTAACCTAATTCCTGGATTATGGCATTCAGGGACTGCACTGGTAAGCACAGCAAGGCAGGGACACTGCTCATTGTTCCTGGCTGCAATGACAGGGCTGCACACACACAGTCACCAAACTTGGGCACAGTCACCAAACTTGGGATGATAAAGAGGCTTTATGACAAAAACATGCATCTTCCAGATTAGAATTAATTCTGTCCCTCAAGTAACATCTGTTGCACCACCTGGGATTCAAATGCCTCAATTCCACCAAAGTTTCACTTTGAACAGTGAAGTGCTTTTTGGGTCTGACATCTAGCAGGTCCACATTTAAGCACACTGCAGAGGAAACATTGCCAAAAGAGTTGTAACTGCTTAGGGCAAGAAAATTGTGCCTCTCTAACGTACTAAAATTAAGTGAATCGTGCAGCTGTTGAGACTAGAGGGAATGGTTGATGTAATTTATTTGGATTTAAAAAAGAAAAAAATCCATATAAAAATATCCCTCCCAAGAAGCCATTAAAGCAAATGCGTATTAAGGAAGTGAGAGCTAAAGTAGTTGTGCATTAGAATCTAAGAGGTAGAGCAGGATTAAATGGTCGATTTTTTTAGCATGGCAAAAGGCTAATGGTATAGTGCCCCTACACTGTTCAGCTGGTGCTATCTGAAAATGGGGATGAACATGCTGCTGGGGAGGTGGCACTGTTTGCTGTTAGCAGAGAATTATTTCAGTTAATCAGAACTAGGGAAGATTGTGATTGACCTGGGTTAACAAAGTGAATAAATGGGCAGTGTGATGCAGATGAAAGACAATGCTGAGAAATGCAAGGTTGGGCACACATTCAAGAGAATAATTGGAAGTATTCATAGGCTTTGCTGGGCTCTAAATTAACCATAACTATTTAGGTCATTACTTACTATGACCAGACTAGTGGAATAGTGTGTTGTGAAGGGATCCTATGAAAACAAAAGATAATGTGAGACCATGGGGGGTGGCAGTAGCACAGAACAGAAGATACAACTCCCATCCATAAATAAACGTCAACAAATCACCCATAATTTTGTTCTTGCCCTATCTCTTAAAGCATACTGACAAAATATAACTCTGAAGACTGGCAACTAAATAATTAGAGAGGTGGAGGATGCTGAAAACAAGGGTTTGTTTAGAAAGAAGTAATAGGAGACAGAGGGCAAGTATTTAAAACAATGAATGGTGTTAAGAACACA
This sequence comes from Buphagus erythrorhynchus, assembly GCA_013400855.1. NCBI lineage: Eukaryota > Metazoa > Chordata > Aves > Passeriformes > Sturnidae > Buphagus > Buphagus erythrorhynchus. The sequence goes on from VZTT01075870.1 coordinate 19,062, forward strand.
AGCTAAGAAGCTTCCATTTATATTGCTGGTGCAAAAAAAGGAAGCAAAGTGGTATATATAAAGAGAATTAAAATGAATTATTTTCATGAGAACCTCATTAACCTTTGGGAATCATTCTGTTAAGCAATCATGGAGGCCAAATGTTCAGCAGCATTATGTTATTTTAAAGCAATTCTAATGCTACAATAGGACTGGAACAGTTATTCCAATGCTATCTACAGAGATCCAGCTTCTCCTTTAAAAAAACCCATACAGGTACTAATCTGCTGCCTCCTATTTGGGAACCTGGGCTTTTAATGTGCATTGAGGTTTTTGTGCTCAGCTTTGCTGCCTAAACTTTGAACTGGTTGGCAGTAGAGAGTCTACATTGTGCCAGGGCTCCTACTTCACCATATAAAAGGAGGCATGCACCCAAGGAAAAAATGGTTTAGTACACAAACTTTGCTGTAGAAAAATTTTCTTTATGGAGCTACCTATTCTGAGTGTAATTTATGCAACTGTGACTTCCCCCATCTGGGATCCCAGAATAATGTCTGCAGCAGCTGGTGCATTATATTGAATGGTCCTTTAAAATCTCCTTGCTGCTGAGTTGAGCCTTGTGTGATTTTCAGTAGCATTTATAACCACTCAGGCTGCACCATGGTGTGATCTGATGCCAGGAACTTTGATGGGGAGCAGCTGAGATTAATGATGACATAATACACTAAGAAGAGATATTAATACTCTTAGGCATGAATTAATGAAATACCATTGAGAATTTATCCTGCATGAATAAAAGGATTTGGAAGTTGTCATTCTAAAAACCACATGAAGATTTTACTGAGAAAACCCCCAAACACTGTTGAAATAGACAGGGTCCTAATGAACCTTTACTCCAGACTTTTGGCAGAGCCAGATGATTGAGCTGGAGCCATTAATTGAATTCCTACTAGTTTACAAATTGCTTGTGTAAATGAAAGACACAGGGTTGTGTTCCAGGGTTGTGACAGTGATAATTTTTATCTCCAACTCAATTCAAAGCTGGATTACAAACTGTGGTGTCACTGTGGAGTAGAGACCCAGCATAGCAGTGGCATCAATAAATCTGGGATCCTCATCCCTCTGTGCAGCCATATAACAAGATCCTTGCTTACTGAAATGGTAACACTGCTCTTCATAAATGTGGAAGGTGATTGTTACCATTTGTTTTTTAAAAAATTAAGGAATGCTTTACTGTGATCTCTCTGGAGTGTCTTTGCAGGATTACTTAAAAACTGAAGGATTACTGCTGAATCCCATAATTTAAAATTCTTCATTGTTCCCTAGAATTAGTGAATTAAAATGTTGTGTGTGTATATCTGTATATATGTATATGATTGTCTACCTGTAGCTTCTCTTGATTTTGAAAAGTAATTTTATTCAGGTCTAGAAGACTTTTGTTATTTTTGAGGCAAAGTGGGATAGCACCAGCTACAGTACACAGGGACAGTTTATTTTTTTGTTGCTTTGTTAATGTCTGTTCTGAGTAGTTAAAAAAAATCCTTAAAACTTAGGACATCAAGTATGACACATATTTTACCCATAATTTATGGCAATTTGAAACACCTTTTATTGCCTACATAAGTGAATATATGTAAACTTTATTAGTAACTTCATTTCAAATTTAAAATAAGCAAAGGTGTATTGTAGAATTTACAGATAAAGGTTAGTTTTAACTAAGAAGTTATTACCAGTGTTGCATTTCCTCATGTTATGGTTCACTTATGTAGAATTGAGATGTATTTTATATTAAACAATGCATAGCACCATTATACAACAGTTCACTAAATGCACATCCCATTCAATCTTTTGTAGGAATTAATATAACTGGACTGAAGTTACAAGGAAGAATTGAAATGAGCCAGTAGGGTTAACACTGATACTAACAGATTTCCAGCCATAAGAAAATTACAGCTCTTCTGAAAGACAGTGCCTAAAATAGCAACATATGGTGGGCACCATCATAGCAACTGGTTAACTGATGACCCTGAAGAAACAATTGTTTCCATTAATTCTGCTGCCATTATTTCACTATTCTTGAACTCTTCCTCTGAGTTCTTCTGTCCTTTGGATCCCAAGACAAGATGGCAGGAATGTTAGAAGAGAACATAAATTACAATAAGCTGTCAACTATATAATTATACTGTAACCTACTACACTGAGAAATTACACCAACAGAAATTTGGCAATGTATTGGCTGCTAGCTAAACACAGGACACTCACTAGCTCAACATTAAAAAAAAAACAGGCTCACTAAAAAGCAACATCTACATTACAAAGAAGCTAACAAAAGAATTTCCTTATGATACTTAGGTTCAGCTGGTTCATCTTAGGTTCATCAGCTACATTTTCTGGTTTTATGAATACTTGTTACATTTGCAATTGAATATGTATTTAAGATCACAATGCTACAAACCTTTCTCCAGTATGTAGTTTTGCCACCTTTAGTTAGACAGAAAGGAGTAATTGCTTGGAATAGGGTTGAAGATTCTGCAGAAAGTTGGTGATGTTATTAGGTCTTGTGTACTGTAATTACTTGAGTACCATAATTTTGAAATCCTTAAGAACATGATTTCCTAGGTAGAAGGCAGCAAGTACGCTTTTGCCAAAGGGAATAATTTTTGCTCCAAGGAAAATTGTCTGCTGTGTACCCTTAATCAGAACTAAATTCTGTTTCATAGAGATTTCCAATTTTTAAAGCATCTCTACTAAACAGAAGTAAACCATTTCTGATTAAAATTTAACATTTCAGTGACTCTACTGCATACACAGTAACTTTGAAGTGTTAAGGAACTTACTGGCAAGAGTTACCAGTGGCTGATGGTAGAAGATGCTTTTTTACTCATGATCAGTTGCTACATCGTCACAGTTCTGAACAGATATATTGAAGTTACCTGAACCCCACAGTTCCATCTCAACCTGGATTTTAGGCTTTTAGAGTTTGAACCTCCTCAACAGTGGGAAGTCTCGCCCAAAACATTCTTCTGAAATCCAAACTTCTTAAAAATGCATTGACTTGTTTTCCAAAAGGACTTTATATATTCCAATACATTAGAAGGTAACAATACAGCTTTCAAGTGAATTTTTGCTGTTATCATACAGAAAGTCACGGTGAACACACATGAAACTGTGGCCTCTGTTATGATGGGGCATTAATTTGAGAGTTATTTGAAAGAACAGTTTTGGAAGTGGTGACAAATGCAGTCCTTGATGTTATCTTTGAAAGGCCCTGGATGAGAGGAACAAGAGAGGCTTGGGAATCAACACAACAAAGATTTCAGACTTCCAATTTAGCTACTGACTTGTAGATAACATCTTGGGCATCAGCTGCTTCTGCAGTTCTCTAGCTTGATAAAAATAGGGACAGTCATGCTTATTTATCTAACAGAAACCAGTGCCATGATGGATGAATTATTTAGATAGCACTCAGAGTGCAAGCCAAATGCTGCTTATTCGTGTTTTCCCCACTGCAACAATATATCTTCATCACTAATAATTAACCACTAATTACTGTTGCCAAGAATATGAGAATGGTGCTTACCACCTTATTTTTAATTTCAATGCAGATGCCTACTTAAAAGTTATGTAAATATATGCATTTACAGTAGCTTTTCCTAATGACCTTGCTATATCTGGGTTTGATTCTATTCAATTGTGACAAAAGAAAAGTAAAGATGACCTGTCTTCTGCAGAGCTATAGACAGTTTCTGTTGAATTCTCAACACTTATGTCATGAAATGTAAAGATGCCATTCTAAGCAGGACACATCTGGGTCAAAGGACTGCTGATGCCAATTATGCTTCGTACATAATAATGCACATTTTACCTATTTGGAAAAAAATTCACATTTATTTACTGTCAAACAGGTGTTAAACTTTACACTGGATATTAGTGATGGGCTCATTATTAACAGGTTTACACAAAGGGATGAAAAAAGCAGAATTTTGTTGAAACAATTTACATTTCATTTGATTTTTTATCATAAAATAAATTAATTACTAAATATAGGCAGAAGGAATATGGAAGAGTTATAGTTATGTTTTATTTATTTTTTTTTAAAGGACAGGCACCTTTTATTCACGAGAAAGCTTTTGAGAAGTGTCCAGTGTCCCCTTTACCCCTTACCACCCAACCCCAATTAAAAAAATGAACAGGGAATTGAGTTACAATCTTTGTTAGCTACACCAAATTTGTGCAAGGCTTGGCATAATTGGCTTCTAAAACAACTTTCTCCCCAAATTATGTTTTTTTGGCAATAAAAATTCAAAACTTAAGAATAAAAACTAACTTGTCAAAGCAGAACACTGTTTACAGTGAAAAAATAAGTGAAAACAGGTAGAACTTGCAATTTAAACAAACTATCATACTATGAACAGTGTAAGAAAAACAGCTTATAACATATGTGCAACCAAGAGCTCTTCACAATATTTTCTTCAAACTCTTTAAAATTATTTTTTAATGACAATTATATTTCAGTTGGACACAAATGTATTTATTTTACCCTAGCAATAGAACAAAATATAATTTCTTTAGCCATTTTTTCACGAGAACGGTTCATTGTACAGTTGAGGAAATATATGAAATAAGGCCTGTGGCTTGATTGCTAGTGGTTAGACATGTATTCCATCTTTGCCCTAATGGAAAAGATTTGCAGTGAACTGCAAACTGATGCAGAATATCTCTCCTGCTTTTGCAAGTCTTGTCAGGAATAGTAAGGTACAGTAAATTTGTCCCACAGGATTTTAAAGCCTACGCCTTGTATATAATACAATGTAGGCCTAAGAAAAAAAAATGGTGCAGCCATATTTACAAATTTAGTTCACAAACTGCTGCAGTAAAATGGCTGGAAAGTGTTTATTTCTCTTTTTTTTCACAATTTTGTTAAATTCAGCAGCAGAAGATATCTTAAATACCTTGTTGGTATTTCTTTTCTTTGTAACAAATAATTCATTTTAGTATACTCTGTGTATATACAAAGTTTTTGTTTTATAAAAATTCACAGAACTGCGAGGTCCAGTCATCCCTGTTACTGGAGAACCACAGGGTCACAGGGTCAACAGAATTGTCTCTTCGAGCAGATATGAGGGAGCCTGCATGGGGCCAATTAAGTCTTTTTAATACTTGAACGTGGCCTTTAATATTTCTTTGCTACACTATTAAAGGCTTGTCACTAGTTGCATTTGTCCTTCTCTAACATCTCCTTCCGGAATACATCCTTCCTTGTTAATGGGAATGATATAGCCGTCGCTATTACCCCTGCTGATTTGATAGTACATCTGAAGCTGATGGCCAGCTCCTAGGTTTGGCATGCTCTTGTAGTAAATGTCCTCATTTTCACTCCTCCTGGAAGGAGAGAGGTCTTCTTCAACATCGGGGCTGCTCTCTGGATAGGGAGAGTCTCTGAGGTTGGGCATGCTCGTGTAAAGAGAGTCTCTGTTGGGGGACTGGAGGTGGTCGTCAGCCTCGGCTGTCAGCTGTGAGACGTAGCTGTCAGTTCCCTCGGTCTTCACTTTCTTCTGGGGCTGGTACAGAAGGGAGTGAGTCCGCTGAGGGATGAGTGGGGCCTCCAGCTCTTTGTGGTGGAGCTCCAGCCCGGGCGTGTCACTGTGCATCAGAGAGGAGGCGTCTGCCACGATGGCGTCATCCTCGCTACTGCTCCCGCCCATCACAGCCTTGGCTGGCAGCGCCCGCTCCAGGTTGTGGTTCTTGCTGCTGCCCCGCAGGTTGTTGTGCACTAACTCTGAAATGATCATTTTCTCAAAAGCTGTATCATTCAGGCTTAGTCCACAGTCTACAACTTGCACGCTGTCGTTATAGTCTCCATTGCGCAATGAGTAGCTGTTGTTGAAATTACCATTTAGCGGTAGAGTATCCATGGCACTTGTATCCCTGGCATTGTTCAGTGAATGTCCTGAAACGGAAAAGGACATCTCTGGTTATTGCCTGACATGTTTTTATCACTTTTGTTTTTGTTTTTTTTTCTTTTTAACAAAGTTCTTTAATGTAGTTCAGGACAAAGTTGTACTTGGAAGTAAAACTTGAGAAAAGTTAGGTTATTGAACATTCCCAAATGTAAACAGTTGCACACCTTATAAGAAAGATGTATTCTAAAAATAGTAACGTGTGTTTCCTGTGGGGAATAGTGGCATTTGAATTTCTTAATTTAGTGTCAATTCTGTGACTTTTCCACAAGGAACTGTTCACTCCATGCCCTTGCATATGTAATGCAAAGCAATTCATTTGGAAACATCTATGTTTTGAAGTACATCACCATGATTTAGAAAAAGAAAATTAACAGAATTTGTCCTAAACGACACTAAATTAAAAAGGAATTAGATCACAGACATAACTGAAGGTAAATGTACAACATAAACCCACATAACTGGCAAGCAACTACTTTAACAACATTTCTAACATTTTTTCCTGTGTTTTTTTTTTCTTGGAGATGAAGTAAAGAAAAGAATGAAAAAAATGGATAAATACAAAGAATTTATGTTAAACAAGGACAGCCATCTTTCACACTACAGGGACCAGGGCCCACAAGCACCATCCAACAACACGATAGACAGCAGGTGGAATGACTCACTTTGGACAACTCACATCATGTCTGTCTGCTCAGGCTATCTGGCCTAAGAGTAGCTGATATATAAAAGAAAGTAAAATGATTTATTGTAACATGATGAAGAATTACTGAGCTTCTCAGCAACTTAGTCAGAGCAAGGGTTCAGCAAATTAGATTACTAAGCAATAACAGCTTTTCTTTTCCCACTTAATGTAATTTTTTGCACTAATATTCTGTCTGCCAACAAAGGCCCCAGGCTCCTAAAGGTCAAAGTTTGCCTGCAGTCTGCATCAGTCACAGTGACAGCGCTGAATGAACCAGAATAGTTAATTAAGAGTTAGGCCCACAGTTACCATGGGCATGGAAGTCAAATGCAGAAATGTTAGGAATTTCTGTAAGTATGGGTCACAGAAATTAAACCAAAGAATAAATATTAGTTGTGGAATGGGAAGAGGAAATCAGCCATGGCTGATATCTCATAGCTGTTGAAGGAATGACAGATTGGGTAAATCTGCTGAAAACATGGAAAGGAGCTTAAGAGGGGGGGAAATGAAGTCTTATGATGATTAAAGTCTTTATGCTTTGGGTTTTGGCTTTTTTTTCCCAATAACTTGATAAAGAAAAGGTTTTCCTATAGACACAAAGACATGTAAACTATGACAGCACAGTGCTTCCCAAGCAAAGGAAAAAAAAAGAAAAAAAAAGAAAAAAAAAGAAACTTCGCAAGAAATTAAACAGTCTGAACCATGGAAATCAGATGGTTAGAGCATTCCTAGAAAAGCACTTTATCTACAGATATGTCTTGAAGTAAAGAAAGAATGAAGTGACTTTACTGAAATGAGACTGACCACTGTGAGGCTGCTGCATAATATGCAAGGCTTGGAGGAGTATAAGGGAAAAGTTTTTTGGAAAAGATTTTACATTTTCTCATTCTGTGGATTTTTTATTTTTTTATTTTTTTCATAATTAAAGCTGCAGCTTATCCTAGAAAATTCAATATTCTTTGGAAATATTGTTTTCAATTAAAAAGAAATTGCATTTTCTCATGAAAAGATTTTTGTCTTCAACTTTAAAAAATGGAGTAATAATTTCCAAATAAATTCTGAGCAATTTGCAAGTCATTTTACATTTGTGTTATTGTTAACTCATCTCCATGTGTACTGTGATTTTAACAGTGATGAGGGTTGTTTGAAAGGTCTCTTTAAGCTTTGATTAAACAACTATGTAGTTTTGCAATTTCGTGTATGTTCCAAGATTTTTCTTGCAATGGATTTAGCTGTGCAGAACATATGGCATTTATAAAAGTAGACAACACATGGACCACATGCTGGATTCATTTCCCTCATGAAAGTGATTTAATGCTGTAATTTTAATTTTCTTTTCCTCTGCTAAAGAGATATCAAAATACATCTGATAATCCAAAATGAGTTTTCTATGATATACTGCAGAGTTAAGCATGCTAGAATATATTCAAATTGGTTTGATGAGGCAAATTTTGTTGCCCATGATCAGGTAATTAATTTGAAATCTTTCATAGCCTGTAGCAAGATTACTGTAGGAATGTAAAAATATAAGTAAATTGTTAAGCATTTCGGCATGACACTGCTTTGGTTTTAAACAGCAAATTATTTCAGCATTGCATAACTTGTGTTACCAATAGGGTTTGCTACAGACCTCATGGTGTTTCCCAAAAAGCAGTATGCAAGTACTTTTTGAATGTGGAAACATTTTATTTGCAAATTGTGAACCACTTGCCCGCTGAGTCTACTTCATGACCGCTAGTTATGTTTTAATTGTGCCCATTAAAAATCATGCTGAAAAAATTTACATTTGATAGGCAAAGTTAAGTTTTACTCCCATACTTGTCTCTCTGTAGGTTGCTAGAGGAAAGCATAAGGAAAGTAAGAAAACAAGAGAATGAAAATAGAAACTACAGTTCAGTTAAAAAGGAGACTTGAAATAAAAACTGGAAACAAGGTTTTATGAGCTCTGTTTCAAATATTTATCATTCTATTTACACTAGAGTGATCTTAGGACTCATCAAACAGTATCTGCAAGGTATTTACTGATGAACTGCAACATTGTTAAAAAAAGCAAGTAGATAATGTAACAACAAAATGTTAGGTAAATGATGACACCCTTTATTCCTACAGAACTAAACTGTTCTAACTGTTAATTGCAAGATTTTCCTACAGGAAAATGATCTCCCATAAAGCTGCACTATACTATAGTTTAGATCTGTTTGATGCTGGATACAATTTTCTGCACCGGGGTATCCAAAGGTGTCAAGATGCCTTGCACTGCTTTAGTATCTCATCCATTCCATAAGCAGGGTTTTCTTAGCAAGCTTTAGAGTCAACCTTATATTGCATAGACATGATACCTCTAAGTGATATATATCTTGATGATGGGCTCTCGGACCATGTGGTGTCAGTCCTTTAATAGTATATTAAGATTTATGCCACCTGTGTTAAAAACATGGATAATTATTGGTAAATACTGTTAGGGCAAAGGCATTACTATAATATAGTGCAGTTTTACAAGCTGACATTGGCAACACTGTATTTCTCGAATTTATTTCAGAAATTCAGACTGTACAGCTTGGGTATTGCAACTTGAGTTTCTATCTAGGGAAAAGAGGGAATTTGGAGCGAGTCAAGAAAAGCAGTTTATTCAGGAAGTATAAGCACACCTGGTGAGTTAAACACAGGAGCTGAAGGGGCATTACATACAACTGTTTCTGCGAGCAATGTATTATAGGGGTTGTTAGTGCCGTGTGGTCGAAGAAGAGGGTTTGTTAGTAGGTAATTGCCAGTCATTCCTAAAGCAAAAGAAACAGAAAAAAAATGTCAGTTCCTTAAGTTTAGCCTGACAGTTTCAATAAAGAATAATTTTTATTCATCATGAATCATGTAGGATTTCTAGAATGTAATTCAGCTGAATATTTCTGGATGTATTTGAGCTATACATTAGAAATGGGAGCAGGAAAATACAGTTAGATTCCAGTAATTCACAGGTACTGTCCAAATCCCCAAAGTAAATATCTAGTGAAAGTGATATTTACTAATGTATACAAAATCACTGTTACACAAGAGTAGCAATTAAATGTTTAGAGATCAAGGTACTACATAAAGCTATTAGAACTTTAAAAATGATTATAGGGAACACTTCTGTCCAGAACTGAGAGAACTGAATTTCTCAAGCTGAAAGGTATAGAAAAACCTCTTATGACAGGATCAGAGCTGTTACTCGCTTTATTAAAACCACACAGATAGTGGAAGGGATTTGCTGTTTTCAAACAGAAAACAGCAAATGGATGTGGAAGTGGATGGCAAATTGCAAGAAACATATCTTAGTATATTCAAAGTATGCATGCTGAGGGGAAAGCAAAATATTTGCTCTAAGAAATCAGAGCATTCACATTTTCTCCTGGGACATTCATGCTGCAAAGATATCTGCCAGGTTTTAAAAAAGAATTCCTCGAATGACAAGTTTCTTTAAACAGTTTACAAACAATGTAAGACAACAAAAAGTACTACATGAACAGACTCATTTAAACTCATGTAAACTCAAATTTACATGTTAACACAACACCATTTAAACAACAAAGAATAATCAGAAAAAAACCTAGCATATTTTGAGAAATTATTAAAAAGTCAATTAATCTCTGATTTCTAGCTACTACAAGAAAAATGCTGTGATTTAAAAAATAACTTAAACATTTCAATAAGATAAAATTCAAGTTTCTTTTTTATTACTTTCCAAAGCAGTACATCAGTGTATTACAGTCTCAAGGACAATTAAAGAGACAGGTGTATTTTTATAGTA
>VZTT01075870.1:43221-57566 GCA_013400855.1 Buphagus erythrorhynchus
TATGCAGCTCTAAAACTGCTCTTGTATCTCCAGATCTTGGCTCTTAGCGATGCAGAAGCCTATTTCTCCCTGGGACTGGCAGCCAGAGAGGTGCTCTCTGAAGGCTTCTAAATGAGTGTGCACACTGAACTCTTACTGAACTGAATTAATTATTAAAGATGCAGATGGAGCTGTCCAAATGATAAGAACAGCTCCTGACGTATCATGATCCAAGCTTTCATTAAACCATTTCAGGCATACTAATGGTTTCCCACCGCTCATTACTTACATGCTCTTTTCTCATAGATATAATAACCCTGGTGCCCAAAGGCACCATGGGTGTCTATGACAGGGTATAGAAACAGTGAAGTTAAAAAGTTCCTCAGAAGATGTACTGAGGAACTTCATACCTCCCCCCTCATACTTCCCATTCTCCTTTTGTGCAAAAATGTGCACAAGACACATGTACAATTGCTTATAAATTCAGAGAAAAAAAACCCCTGTAAATTAAAATAGAGGGCAATACTGTCAAAAAAGAGTTTATGTGCAGTACTATTAAACTGAGAAACAGACGTGATTTGAGCAACATGTTAAAAACCCTATCAAGGCAAAATTCTCACACGTTCCTGACACTAAATAAGCTACACTACAAATATAGCTCTTTGTTTACAGTGCACATGACATATTATTTTTCAGCCACTGCATTTCTCACACTTCTTCCTCTGGTTTCTCTTGCTTTCTCAGCTGGGACGATTAGAGGGCAAAGCAATTGCCAGAGAAGAATTACTCCCAGGAACTGTGCTGTGATTGCTACCTGCTGTTTCATATTTTTCAAGTTGGGAATACTGCTCCCAAAAGCCTTTTGCGTCTCAGTCTAAATGATTTGCTGGAGGATAATAATGTCACGGCCAGTAAATAATAGTGAACTATGTCTGTACATGGTCAATATGATTAAATGTCCTTCACCTCCATTCTCACTCTGACCTGGTTATGAGGAAGTGAAAAAGCCATCAGCAAAGCCCAAGGCTTCCCACGTGAAATGTTATTTTAGAGGAAGGGAGAGAAATATAAGTGACTTAGCAAAATACCCCCAAGTAACAATAAAATGAGGAAGGAGTCACAAACAAAAAACAAAATTATCACCACACAACCAGACTTGAGGTGACTTAACTATTGTAGCATGAAACTCAGAACAATTTCCAGAGTAATTACAACAACTGCAAGAAACAACTTCATGTTGAAAAATAGTCTATCATATTGAGCATGCTATCTTTCTAAGACTTTCAATTGCAATTGTAGGTTTAATTAAAAAATAATCCCCATCATTCTGAGATAAGATTTATTTTGAATGTATTTAGAATAAACTTTGTACAATTATTATGGTCTACGCTTAATTCTTACAAACTGTAATTTTTCTAATTCAAGTCATACACACATAAATTTTGCCATCTACACCCATGTCTTTGAAAATATGCCAATGAACTCTAACAACCTCTACATTGCACAACTATCTTTTAAGTGACCACTCAAGGACTCAAATAGTTTTTGATATAAATAGAGTAAATGCAAATCAAAACATTGGCCAGGCACATTTTTTAGTAGAAATTTCCATAATTGAAGTATCAATAGTATAGTATATAGTATTGTACTATAAGTACAAAAAGTGGTGAAATAATATGTCTGGCACACAGATCTACAAAAGTCAAAGAAATTTCAAAATTATGCCTGATGCATGTGCTTCACACTGAAAAACTAATATTTCTGAATATGGAAAAATATAATTCCTGAATTTGGAAATTCAAGTGAACTGAAATTCTGTTAGCATTTCACAACTCTGCTACTGTGAAAGGGCAGGAAAACATGCAACTATTTATGATTTCAAAAGCATGACAACAAATTAATTCGTCCCTCCAAACTTCCAGTAATTATGAGAAAAGGCCTCTATGTACATAGGCGTCCTTCTACAATATTTCCCAAGTAAAGCCATGCTTTAAAAATACACAGGTAAGAGAGAAAACCAAGGTGAGTCAAAATGCACATCTTGCATTCACTGTGCTCACAAATTCCTCCACTGTGTAGTGTTGGTGCTGTTAGTCTGAAATAAATGGGAGAAGTTCTCTCCACGGTTTGACAGCTGACTACACACTTTTTACCTGGTAGTGCTCAGAGAACTGGTAATTGATGCATGAATGCAACGTTCTGTGTTGAGGGACACTGAGGCACCCAGCTGTGGGTGCACAGGTGAGTGCAGGCACACAGTGACTTCAGCAATGAATGTGCACAGGCTTTCTACTGGTTACATAACAGCCCACTACTTATACTAAGACAGAAGATCTTCTCTGTCTGACAGGCATTATATGTAACACAAATGCACACAGAATTAGGCATGGAAAAATGTGCATATGCAAATACACATACAAATAATGTGTAAGTGTAATGGAACATAAAATTAGAATGCATTAGAATACCCTTTTGAGATAATTATGTTGGATAATTAGCAGTTAAATTCTAGAATGAGTACAGTAGCGACTCAATTGAAAGCAATAATAATGGTTCCCTTTAAAAAACTCCTGTGTTTAGTGCTTCATTGATCTTTCATATGACTACACATGTCAATATGACCTTCAGAATTCAAGCCATTAGGAAAAAATGGCCATGTTGAAGTGCCACCACAGCTTTGACAATTAATCATTTGGTCAGCACTCTTTAAAGATTTCCACATATTTATATAACCATTAGTCACATTACAAATTGTTTATAAGCTTTTTCATGGAATGTCTTGTGAATAAGGATGGCATTGATGGCTTTTTAATCTGCTGTGAGGCAACCTAAACACAAAGGAAAAAAATCAAAGTTCTTACCAGAATGATAAAGGTAACAGGTCCAATGAAACTCCAGATAAAATAGTTATCTACGTGTAACCAGCAACTATTATGGAAGAAAGAGAATGAAAAGTGAAAAGCTGCATTAGCACCTCAGTCCAATAAATGGAAAGTGCAAAAATACTTCTTAAGGTAACACTTTGCCAGTAAACAATGATGAACATTGCACAAGTACCACTTATTCCATGGACAATACCTAACCTGAAACTCTGCTAATGAGCTCTGTATAACAACACAACTGAACCTGAAACTACATCATCAGGAATACCTAACATGAGAAAAAACAAAACCAAAACAAGCTCTCCTTTCAGTCAAAAGGTTTGGTGACTATCATGGACTAATGAAACTAACATCAGTAAATAATTTTTGCAGGCTTCCCATGTGATCTTCAAAGTCTGCTTTTAACTTTATATCATATGTTAAGTGCTCACGCCTGAGGAATATGAGACAGAAAATGTTCAGATGCCATGTTTTGCTGAATAACAATATGGTATAAATAAAATGCCCCATCTGGGAGTTGAACTGTAGAGAAAGAATACATAAGATACCAGACTAAATAACATATAAACCTATTAGGGCCAACTCCACTTAGCAATTCATTTTTCAAACAGCCCAGTTCCCTGCTGAATTCTCTTATTTGTCTTTCATCAGTAGCAAAATCAAGCAGCTTTCTTGTAGTCAACAGTATCTTTCCATTCTGTAACTAATTTAATCAAAGGACAAAATAAACACTACTGAAAGGCAAATTCATGCCTCCAGCAACTCAAATCCTCAGAAATGTTTTCTGTCTACCTTCTGTCACTTCCTATATACATCTGTATTTTTGTAAATAAAAGGCAGTGGCTAATTTTAATCCCACTCTACTTGCCTGATATTATCAAAATAAAACATATAGGTTGTAATATTGTACTGTCATAATTCAGGATGAGAGCTAGCTAGAGGGACACTGAACAAAGAGATCTAATGAAGCATTAGCTTAAAACTGGATGGTTAGGCTTGTCAGATACTTTAAGTTGAGAAATTTTGCTTAATATACATCCGAGGACAAAAAGTTATTTACTTTTTCAATTTGTTTCAGGTCAATCTTTTGTGTTAAAAGAAAGACCATAATTTAGAATTGGTCTCTCTAGAGTACAAATCCCCTGAACCTAGAGAATTACAAAAGACTTGATTGTAATTTGTGCACAGCATTGCCACTCTCTTACCAATAAAGCTTTCAGATGGTATTTTAGTCTGTCAGGGACCCTCTGACAGCTAATAGGCTTTAAAAAATTATTCACTTGAAAAACACTCAGGTCACTTGCAATTACTTACGCTTTCTCTGTTCCGTAGCTCTTATAGTCAATAGCTGCTGAGACACCAACTACTGTAGCAGGGAAGAGGTAGCCAGCAACATAATAGTACTTCTTTCTAGAATATTCACTTTCAAATACTTCTACTAACATTAGATAAAGCTGCACTCCTTCTAGACACATCCAGGCAAAGGCTGCCAGGAAGAAAAAGTGTAAGAGACCTGCAAAAACCGGACATGCAATCTGCAAAGAAAGAGAGAGATGGAAATGTAAACCACAAAACCTTCACAAAACCTCTCCAGCTGAACAGTGTGCAATAGAACAGCAGATAGTTCTATTAGAAACCTTTCACAAATTCAGGAGCATCATCCCTACCTCAAAACATACTCTGAACATTTGAAAACACCAATATGTGCTCAGTAGCTACAGAAAGTGAATTAGCTGAACAGTGTGAATGAAGATAAGGGAACTGCACCCTCATCTCCCAGTCATCAACTTCAGAGTGGACTTCTTAATTTTATTAGCAACTTTTAATTTTGAAACTGATACGGTTTTAGGACTTACAGTTTAGATAACCCTAGACATGAACAGTTGGCTCTCTATGCATAATGTGTTACTACATATTTAAAGTTATGAAGTGTCTGCTGCGCAATTTTCATCTGCTGTAATATGGAAATTTCTACTGTTGTAACAGAAATCAGTCTGAATTTTGTCCCCATTGGCCAAATTCTGGATGAAACTATGCTAGATTATTAATTTCAACCCAATGAATAATGTCAGAATTAATTTTACCAAAACTACCAAAATACCTGCTTGAATGTTAAGTGTAAAAAGTGTGTATACATATAGAAAAGGCTTTGTACTAATATATATAAAAATGTAGTCAATATCTGTTAAGACATTTGAATATATTTAGAAAACATATATATGTTCCTAACAATCAACATTCAATTTCATCTCCTCTTTCAAAAGTCTAACCACCTGCTTCGTTAATAGTCAGTATTTCTCAACTGAAAATGACAAGCATATTTTGGATGGATGTAAATACTATGTATGAATATATCTATCCTATTTTCATGCTGAGCTTTTATTTCAGCCTTGCTGCGTTAGAGTGCTGAAAACTTGTCAGTGTTGTCATGTTTTAATTCAAATACATTTCAAACAGTCATTTCAGAGAACAAGATCAGTACACAGAGAGAAAACTTACCTTGTACTCTGTCTTATCGATGCCTATTAGGAAAATGAACTCAGCAATGAATAGGTTGATACAAAGGTTCTTGTGAATAGTGTTACGATCACTTTGCAGGCCACGGAAAAAACAGAATGTGAAGATGCAGATGGCCAGGCAAACAAGAGAGATGACAATTCCCACCCAGGTGATGACAGTGAGGAGCAATTCGTGCACTCCATCTTTGTACTAGAAATAATCAAGAATGGAGAAAATTAATATGACTCTTTATGAGTAGAAACAAAAACCTATTTTCACAGGTATCCAGAAAAGTTACTTGTTCATTACATGAGATGGGCAAAATGTACTCAGTAATTTCTCAGTCTCAGGCCAGTTTCCCAGAAGAGCAAGATCAGAGTAAGTAGAAGAGGAGCAGGTCTGTGAGAAAAACTTGACTATTTTATCCAGATCAGATAGCATTTTTACTTTTCCTATGGCTCACTGCAGATTGGTTGGAAATACGAGCAGAGAAACATAGCATTGTTAAGGTACCACTAGGCCCTGATGAAAGGAGAGAGGAGAGCTTTCCCAGGGATTTTCTATGAGGGCACATGTTCTTTCCCAGAGACCTGCAGCTCCATAGCAGAGAAAAAAGCAATGTTTTATACACTGATCAGGACAAAATGCAGAATACACTGCACATGTAATTCTGGCTTCAATCTCATGTTTAGCTAAAGGAGATTTCTTGCTTCAGTTCTTTGCAGTGACCTTTTCAAACACAATGGCTTTAAGAGAAGTCCTATATTCCTGCAAATATTGCATGCTCTGGGCCCCCTGACATGCAGAAAGCACTTTAAATAGACAACAAAATTTCTGACTATGAAGACGTGTTTAAACAATCAGTATGGAAGTTCCTTGACCTTCCTTATCAAGGAGAGCTGGAACCTGGGCTTCCAGGGAACAGCCTGCACAGCTGTCTCAACAGAAACTCTCCATCTTTACTGAGGGAGAGTCTATAAAATGGTTGTAAGGTTGATCAGTAACTTTAAAATATGGCTTGTAGAAAACTTGTCCTTCCTTGTTTTCTCTTCCCTTGCAACTTTATGGATGAAGAAGAAAAGTGCTAAGGAAAGCAAATTGCTTTGGAAAGAGTGGGTAGGAGCTATAAATACTAAAGAAACTTAAACAATTTTGGATCTTGCTAAAAATTTAAAGTTAAGTCTTTTGAATTTGTTCCCTGCTGATGGCTGGAAATGTTGTTACCTACCACAATTTCCCGACGAGCCATAAGAATTGCAAAGTTGGTGAGGTGACTGCAAGCACATGTCGTATGAGTTTTATTTGTGTCAACCAGTTTGCAGCCTTGAGTTGACCAGTATCCCATCATAGTCCTCTCGGAGTAGTTCCAGAAGGAACAATTTGCATTGAAATAATTTTCAGGCTGGGAGATAAAAGGATAACATAAAATGAGGATTTTACACACTAAGATGGCAATAAAAGAGTGTAAAGAGTAATTTAGATTAAACTTTGCATGTTTTGGACAATAAAGCTTTTCATCGGCAAAACTATGGACTATGTTGCACAAAGAAGACATCTAGTTTAAAAGGGACTTTATAGTCTGAAGCACTCTGTAGTGCAGTCTCAATTACTGTACACCCAATTTTAAACAATTACAATTTTTATGCATGGATGGTACATTATAGCTACTTTTGCTTTCTGGAAAGTTAGGACTGTGAATTTATTCTGAAGGTACTTTCTCCTGTAATTGAAAATTTGAAAGTAGGATCTTTTTCCTTTGATTCTCACCTTTGGTCAGGCCAAAGTCAAGTGAACAGATATCACAAAAAAATTCACTCCTCAATGCCTATCTCCTATGATGAAAAACAATCCAACCAGATTCATAAAAACAGGCAAACTAAAGGAAAACCTAACTATATTTTCTCTATCACAGTAGTGATTGTTTACTTTCCCCATATGAGACATGGAAAGAGAAAGGGCCAAACTTAAGAGCAAAGAAACATCAAATAAAATACCACAAAGAAAATATACATAAATTCAAAGTATAACAAACCAAGATACTATACTTTATTCTTTGCTGAATAAATGCAATTTGAACAATTTGTAAAAGCTTCCATAATTTGGTTCAAAATTAATATAAAAAGTTAAAGTGTCAATAAAACTTACTACATCAAACCATCAAGAATCTTAACAGTTGTTTTCTACCCTTCTACTAAGGTAAGAGTTAATTTTCAGTTAGAAACAAATTAGTAATTTACATTTTCATGTTGATTACTGAATTAGCTTTCATTAAGGCTACACTTAAGTTCTAATAATCACTGAACCAGGCTCATTTAATTTTATGTTCATAGACTTAACTTGTGTCTCTGACCTAGCCCAACATTTAAAATTCAAATGGAAAAAGAAAGGTTGTTTTTCTGCATTGCTTTTCTCTCTTGCTGATTTTGTGACCTTCCCATTAATTCATTAGCATAACTCACGTCGATGTGCTCCAGTGTGAAGTGCACGGGATCGGTCAGGTACACGCGGCTCGACTCCTTGTTGATGGAGGCTGCGATGACGTGGGAGTTGACGGCGATTGTGCTGTTCTGCCCTGCCAAGTCACTGCCCAACTTTATGGTTGCATTTTCAGTACTGAGGAAACGACCCAAACTTTTGTAAATAATGAAAACCAGTTTGGCTAGGCCTACAAAAGGAAAAAAAAAAAGCCCATTGTCACACCACAGAGGTCTACAAAAAGACAGTGACCTGTACTCTAATGACAATTAAGCATCAGTAAACTGAGAGGTATTTCCAGGCCATGGATTTGAAGAAAAATGACCAGGTACCCATGATCATCAAGAAAAAGCCACAGAGCAGCTTTGTAGTGTTTTGTTTTGATGTTTTAACTAGGTAAGGTAGGTTTTATAGAAGTTAATGGAGTTCCACTGTTCCATGCCCAAGGCTCACCGTTCCTGCTGTTCTGTTTCATGGTTCGTGCTGAGAGCTGAATCCAGTTGCCTCCTTTACCAGCTTGAGGAAATCGCAAGTCCTGCACCTGGCCCTCAGTAGAAAGCACTGCAACATCCAAAACTAAGCAGACCAGAGGGGAAAAAAAGGAGAAAGTGTTAAAAAAGGAGAATGCAGAGGAAGTCTCTTGGCCAGATTACAATATGCCAGACGACAATTTTTCCCCCCAGTCTTTACTTAGTTTACTCGCACGGCTGTCGGTAAGGCAGATTTGTACTGCAAGCTTCAATCACCCAGACTTAGCTTCTTTAACTAAATCTAATGCACACTGCTAAAATGACAGCACTTTAGTAGTGCTAACATGACATCAAACCTTGTTCAAATTTGTGCTCACAAGACATCCACTTAAAGATACTACACACATATTGCAAAAAAATGTTAGTTTTGAAGATCTTTATGTCTATGCAGTATCCTCTGCTGACAAATTTAGAACTCTAAGTATTGATTTAGATATAAAGAGTTTTTTAAACAGTCAGCAAAGAATACCAAAGTATACTCATGCCATATATTTAGCTAAATCAGTATACGCAGCTGAAAATTATTTCAAATTTCTTTTCCACATCTAATTCTGTATACTTACATAAACCATTTTATTAGTTCTGCTAATAAACATTTAAATTGAAAAATCAGATGCCACTCAGCCATGCTTAAGTATTACTTTTATAACACATTGTATATCGGGAAACTCTCATGGGATTACCACTGATTGCTGGATTTACTTGGATAGATACAGTCATATCGGTGAGAGTGGACAATTGGTTGACAAAATCTGTTATATTAAACCTGTCTAGCTACAGCTCTGAACTATAGACTGACAAAAGGTATGAAATTAGGAAATCACTTCTCCAAGCCATATGTGCACTAGGAATTCAGTCTTGCATGGCGTTGGGAAAGTGTTATTATGACATGAGGACAGCTTATCACAAGGAGTAATATTCAGTATCTACTCATCTCCATGGAACTGCTTGTGTACACCCAAAAGCAGATCTATGATTCTACCCACATTCCTTCAAAACAACTGATGCAGTTCCTTTGATAACAGACTGAGACTTTTCCCCATCCTTTCCCAGTATCTTCCTACTCAGTTAAAAACTAGGCAGAATCATCTTCTACAGCTACAAATTTGCAGACACTGAGACGTGAAAAGTCTCATTTCTGCAGTCTGTTCCAAGCCTCTATCTTACTATTCTGCATATTAGCAGACTTTCAGGTTTCTTGTACCTCACTGAGACTACGTTAATCTCTGTAATAAGGAATTTTAATTTTATGCATAGCAATGATTTTTTGCTTTAATACATCCTGCGCAAAAATATTTGCACATCTCTAATACCAAACCCCTTCATTTCACTGTCACCACTTAAATTCTAAATTACGCTCCAACTATCTCCAGCTATTTTGCAGTCTCTGGAGCATAGCTATTCTGCATTATGGGAGATGTAGTTCACTGAACACATTTTCACCTGAAGGCAGTCATGTTTAATATAAACATTTGGCCTATGCTGAGTGCCTAAAATATTTAACTGGCACAGTGCATTGCAAAAAAAAAAAAAAAGTAAATTAAATTCATTAGATATGGTTTGTATTTAACACAAAAGTATTTTCTGCAGCTCTGTAGAAAGCAGTTACCTAAAAAAAAAAATCCATACTCTGCCTTTTAAGCACTCTTCATATCCACACGTTCAGCTAATGATTTTTCAGTGATAAATCCACTTTGTAGCATCAACTACTTTCCATTTTATAATGTACTAATGGCACTAAAGAAGAAGGCTAATTTCAAAGAACCAAACAAGAAAAGTGTGTTTTCCCTGGCTTGGAGCACTCACCTTTCCATCAAACATTGCACAGCTCAGCCTTCAGAAATTATATCGCTATCTGGAGTACTTTTTCCTCCTCTTGAATAAAGCACTGCACTTTAACTTATGCTTGAAAAGAAGTTTACTTACCAATATTTTCTGTGGGCATTGAGACTCTACTTGGTTCTACAAGATTATCAGCCAAGACAAAAGCTCCTTCTTCTAATGTATCAAGTAACATTGTGGCTGCGTGGGCTTGTTCTGAAGAATTCATGTCCTTCCAGGACTCCAGAGCTTCAGGCCTGAGCAAGTTGTCCACTGTATCCACAACTGCCTGCATTCATTAGAAAACTATCATTAGGTCTGAAGCCCTAGGCAGCTGGGGAAAATTCCCGATGTTATATGGCAACAATTATAATACTTAACTGTCAGAATGATTTACTGTGACTTAATGGCACAAAAACACTATTTTCAACATTAAACTATTTTCCATCTGCTTGTTGGATTAGCATGAACAGAAGCGCAGCTAGCCACTAGCATTGTGTGGTCTCTAAGCAGTAAACATGCAAATTTGACTTGCTTTGTATCAGATATAAGCATGGTATTATTAATGTGCTGAAAAATGTAAAAATAAATGCCAGAAGTCTTGCCTGAAGTTTTCATCTTAATGTCAAAATATATAACTTCTATTTAAAAATACTAATGCCAAAATTAGCACTCTGCAGTTTAGGCTAAAATGACAATAATACTCCTCTGGAAACAGCCCCAGTAGTGCAGCCATGGCACTATAAACTACTTGTCTATGACAAACAGACCTTCTTTATTACAGGAGGCATGAAATGAAGCTGGATATAAATTAGCTCTGGTCACTCTCACTCCCCCTCCTGTTCCTGTACCTGTTCATAGATACTTAGAAGGATTACCAACTCCCATTCCTGCACAAAGGTCAGTCAGAAAAGGAAATCAATAGAGCAAACAAGATGTCCACTGACCGTTCCTGTTATCAGTGATGGCAAAACTGTAAAGTCGAATAAATGCTGCTATTTTTAAAAGTTTTACTTGTAACAACTCTATCATCATGCTTTAAGGTTCACTGAGCTGCATATAAGGTAATAATAAATAAGGAAGAAGAGTAATTCAGTGACATGATTACATTATTTTACAAAATAATCCAATCAGAGTAATCAGGTAATCAATTGAAGGCAGGCTTTTACATTAATGCATGACGTTGCTGTGCACTGAGTGTGCTGTGCATTGAGCACACCAGGCACTGCTGCAACACCCTGTTTACTCTGTCCCATTTACCTATTCCTAATGTGTCATTAAGCATATATATAATTTGTTTGATCAATTTAAAAGCACTGGAAATGGAAACAGAACACATTATACAAACAGAAAGATGTCAGTCTGGAGTACTATATTGTGCAAACAAACGAATGGGAAAACTTGGTCAAGGCTATTGTCAGAGCAAGATTAATTAGCCTAATCCATTTTAATATCCTCTTTCTGTCTGCATTGTGAGCCACCACGACCTTCCTGGCAGGTGGAAGATACTTCGAAGTGGCATTAAAGCCTTTTTTCTTTCTCTAATGGGAGACAGAATAGTCAAAATGCTCACACTGATACTGCTGCAGCCATTAACTAGAGTGGAACAGAAATTGGTCTGCAGAGGCCAGATTCATTAGTCACTAAGAAATACAGATTGGAGCCTCTAATCTGAGGTACAAATGAATTCTCTGTCACAAAGTGGGAACTTGCTTCATTTGCATAGTGTAAGTCAGCTTTTGATTTGTAATTTCAAGAGGTTTATTAGTCTTATCTAAGCAAAGAAGCCCATTTGAGACCTACAGAAAATGACACCAGTTGGAAATTAAGGTTCTGCTCTGGTTTCTCATGTATCACCATATAGCACTGACAGTATGCATTCATTGATACCATGTGCTTTTCGTTTATTATGGGATAACCTAACTCTACATTTTCCTTGTGGAAAATCACCTGCCCAGTCATATTTCTGAAGTGCTTCTCCTCTCAGACAGAGGCAAATGGGTGGGAAAAACCCCACAGCCCCTGTGGCAACATAGCTGTTGGAGCAGCCCTGTTACTGCTCTTCTCACCATCCTGTTTACCAATGAAAAGGAAGCAGAAAAACCCACTCTACCCAGACCACATCTGCTGGATTATCCTTTACTACTGAAGAGTATTTTCTAATAAAAACCTATTGCAATTTTTATTACTTGAGAAGTGAATTTCTCTCCAGATCTTTGTCTTTTTTGTCAAATTTCTGTATAACTGGACATCTCCCATCCACTTTCAGGACTTTAGAATAAAAGACAGAAGTGACCTGTACAGAGAAATCTCTTTTCAGTAAGAGTCTGAATTTTTTTATTATGTTGTAAAGTATTTCAAAATTCTTTCCAAAAACAATTCTTATATTTAATCTCAGAGGGTACAAGTGAAAAATCAGTATTTTAAAAGAAGTTTTGAAAAAATGTGCAATAAAACCTTTCAGAGCCAGACATGTCTGTTCTAGGACTTTTTTCTCCCCTTCATAGTTGTGAAGTGGCATTACTGGCATTGTACTGCAGAAGAGGAGCTGGCCACTACAGGCAACCTTTCTACAGCTGATGAAAGGAACTGGAAATCAGGGAGCAATGTGTTACACGCCTTCTATACAGCCTGGTTAATGGGACACGTGGCAGACATTTCACTAGTGAAGTTAGAGAAATGTGTGTCTTTGCATTGTATCCTCAAGTCACTGAATTGTAACAATTCTTAAAACTGTAAGAAAGAGTGATTTTACTAGGCATAAGAATACACACAAAGCAAGCTATATAATGTACATTTTTTTCGCAAGCAAATTAACTCTAAACAGTCTTTGATATAAAATTCTACCAAGGTGAACTTATTTCTTTGAGCTGCAAGTTTTTTCCCCTACCCAAAATTTTTAACAAGAGAGATATTACTTCCAATTCAGATAATAATCCCTTCTGCTCTTTTAGTTTTGAACAAGTTAAGGTACAAGATGTATGAACTTTGATTTTTTTTTCTGAGTGTTATACCTGTGCAAAGCCAACATTTGTAAAGTTGATATGGGGCACAATACACATTTATCAAAGACTGAAATACATAGGATCATGCAGCAAGATGATAAAGCGTGGCAGGTTGCTGAAGCAGGGAGAAAGCAGGGTGACAGCACAGGAGATATACCTTAAGGTAAGCCCTGCACGTCTTCTCTCGTTTTTGGAGCTTTTTAATAAGGAGAAAGAAAATCAGAAGTTAGAAAGATTCTGGAATACTTCAGAAAGAGAAAAAAATATACTCTGGTGTTTCAAATCCTGATTTTGAATGATAGCCTGGACATTAATCTAGTTTCTGTCCACGATGACTACAAAAGAACATCACACAGGAAATGTTTTTTCCCAACTGTGGTTTAAGCCCAGCTGGCAACCAAGTACCACACAGCTGCTTGCTCACCACCCACACACACCCTGTNACCAGCAGGACTGGGGAAAGAATCACAAGGGCAAAACTGAGAAAATCCATGAGCTGAGATAAACAAGTTCAATAGGTAAAACAAAAGCCATGCATGAAAATAAAATAAAGCACAGAATTAATTCACTGCTTCCCATGGGTAGGCAGGTGTTCAGCCATTCCCAGCAAAGCCAAGCCAAGTAACATGTAATGGTTACTTGGGAAGATAGACACCATAACTTTAAAGTCCCCCACTTTTTCCTATTTCCCACGAGCTTTATATGCTAAATATGATGTCATACGGTCTGGAATACCCCTCCCAAATTCCTTGTCAGTGCGGCAATACGAAAAGAAGAAAACGTTGTGAAAGTGCTGCTCAGTATTAACAAAAACATCTTTATATTTTCAAAGATATGGAAGATATATTTCAGCATAAATCCAAAACATAGCCCCATACTAGCCACTGTGAAGAAAATTAACTCTACCCCAGCCAAAACAGTACAGTAACCTTTACTCAGGTGCGTAGTATCTTTTGCCCAAATGGCGGGATTTGTATGAAAAGGTCAAAGGAAAAAATCCATGTGTGGGCACTTGATCGGTCTCTGGGAAAATTATTTTAAGGGCATCTAGGGACTGTAAATAAAACTATTGCCAAAAAACAGAGAAGTGCATGGATCTCTCTCTCTCCAAAGGAGGATGAAAAAATATTTCATTTGTGGCTTGCTGACTAGGC
>VZTT01075873.1:4272-28074 GCA_013400855.1 Buphagus erythrorhynchus
TAGTTTTCTGCTGTTGTTTCAATATTAACTTCAGACCTTGCCCAATAACATCCACACAAATGAGCTAAGAGTCAAAATGGCAATCAATTTGGGGGACCTATCCTGAAAAATGGTACTAACAACTTCCCAGCATCAATGAGCTTCTCAATCCTGCAGCTGTTTTACAAAGCTTCCTCCCAAAGGCACATTTAGAACTAAATTAAATGCAACTTTGACTTAATTAACGTTTTAAATGATAATGAATACAATGTAGATTCATAGAAGGCATTTACATTGCGTTATAAAACTGATAAAAATTTAATAACTCTTTGTTAATAAGTTATGTCTCTCCAGACCCATAAAGCCTAAGGCAGACAATGCTGTAGTCTAGGGTCTAATCCAGGTTCCTAATGCAGGTGGTATAAGGAGGCAGGAGACTGACTTGACACTTGACATTTGCTCTAAGCCTGCTCTGGATCAAGCCACTGCTTGTTCATAAATACTTTACTTCATATAGTAAAGGTCAGAATTTGGGCTCAAGGCAGGGCTATGACAGAAATGCTCAAGCTGAAACCGAGCCAGCTCTGGCATCTGTCGCTTGAAATAGCTTGAAAGCAGTAGAGAAGGAGACCCAACCGGCCAGCATCTGTCCCACACCAAGGAGGCAACTGGAAGAATCTGCTGCCTGGTGGTAAGAAACTGTCATGGTGAGTTTCATGACAACCAGCCACACTCAGGAACTAAAAATGCAAACATAATTTCCATGTCACCTTGCATAAGACCCTCTGCTAAACTCACTCCACAGGATGCAGACAGCATCCTTCCTAGCTTGTACCCATAACAGCAAGCAACTCACTAGTCCCTTCCTGTGACCCTGGCAAGAATCACTACTCAACATAAAGGCCTAAAGGAATTAAACACAGACTTCTTGATCTTTCCTTCCTCCACTATCCCAATTCTTCAAAGGTTTCACGGCTAAACATAGCAGTGTCTCCACCCCACGATGATGTGAGAGTTCATCTCCTTGTTACAGACATCACAAAATGGGCAGAGCTCACTCTCATCAGCATAGGGGTATATGCTGCATCACAAAACTCATCTGAAAAAGTGCATGCCTCATTAATTGTATTATCTAGCAATGAGCCAGGTTGTCTCATTTTTACCATTCTATTTTCTGAAAACATCTTAGTTTGAAGGGATCATCCTGGGTTTTTTTCTACTACAGCATTTCTACATCTCAGTATTCACCTATATGCTCATACTGTGCCCAAAAGAAGCTTAAATAATTTAGCAGCATTCAGGCTCCATTAAAGTATAGAACAATAAAAGGGATTCTTTTTTTTTTTTCTTAGAGCCTAACTACACTGTTGAAGTCACCTATTGCAAAATACCCATTGTTTCATGTCACTTTCCCCCACTTTGTAATTAATGGTGTCTCATGAGTGTTTGAAGAGGAAATAAAAAAGTCATGGTGCACTCTGTGATGTAACAGATACTTGGAGTCTCATGAGGGCATATACCAGCCCATTCTGATCACTGCTTCTATCTCACTGTTACCAATAGAGAGAAAAGTACAGGTGGATCAAGGAGGGGATCACCTGGAGGGCTGGACATCAGGAGGGCAAGAAAGGCAGACAAAGTGTTGGCTCAGTGAAACAACTGCTCCAGCAAGCAGCTCTTGAATGCTAGTTAAGACTGTGATTACATTTATTGGGTCAATTCATCCCATCTTCTTTAGTGGAAACACCTGCATGCATCTTTGTATGATTGCAACAAGGAGAAGAAGATGGAAAGAAAGTAGGTTATGCAGAACTGCAGATATAAATCAAATCTGAAAGTAGAAGAGTAATTTCCAGTCCCAGGAAAGCAGATCTCATAGTGTCTTCAGATTTGCCAGTCCCAGGCTATGAGCTGGCTGCAGATATGGAGATCTCCAGCACATACAAGCTTTGACTTCATGACAGTGGCTACACTGTAAGACCCTCTATAATATAGCACAGGATTCTCCCACAATGGTACTTTTTCAATTGTGCCATTATCTAGTTTTATAGGCTTTAAAACCCCACTGTCCAGTTTTAGCAATACCAGCTTTCTCAACAGTGGTTCATTCTCAGAAGATGGCTAAGGAAGGTGATTCCCTTCATTCCCCAGCAGCAACTGTTAAGATGTATATGCTTGATTTCTTTTTCAGTTGTACTGGACTTGTATCTTAACTGAGTTATCTATAATAGTATTCTTTCCTAAAAAATGGCAACTAAAATAAACATAGGTACCCATTTTGACATTATTTTCAGTATTTTGAAAGGAGAAACATAGTCTTGTAGAGGTATTTAGAAGTAACATCATAGTCATGTGTTCTCAGGAATACAACACTGAATGCATAGAAACTGATGTAACTGAAGTAAAAATCTGTCACCCTAAAAGGACAATATCTGGAACCAGTTTTACATAAATCAGTGTTTTACATGCAGTTCCTTTAATGGGCTTATTATTTATATTCTCAGTGCCTTTGAATTACCAAGAATTCATTTGGCACTGTCTCATTCTAATGCTCCATTTTCATTAATCTCATTAAAAAATAAAATTACAAATAAAAGTTAGACTATAGAACATGGTGCTCTCTCATTGTCCAGTATACAGTGGTGGGGTCATTCCACAGAATTGAGCTGTAAAAAACACAACAATCTGATTATAATTGCTTGTTTAGGACCTTATGCCATTAGAAAAGAGAGCATCTGTCTTTCCTTTCCCAATTGTTTTTTCATTTCCAAGACCCAATTGCTTATTTATTCCTTCACTCTCTTCTTCTCCTTCCTCAAAACATTAAAAGCATACTATTAGCTTTTTGTGCAGGACAAAGATGAGACAGTGTGACCACAGAGAGGTCAGTGGGTTATATAAAAGAGAAAGGATTTATGCAGCAAATGCAAAAGTAAGATTTTCAAAGCAAACAGGTTTACTTCCCTCCTGTGGCCACTGCAGAAGTCTCACAACTCAGAAAAGGTGTGTAGAGGGAGAGAGCAGTGGTACTACCCCACCTTGTCATAATCAGAGCATTATAAATATAATGTAAATGGGATGATATTCATAGGTGGATTGAGCATCTCAAAATGTCTAGCTACCACAAGGTGGTATACACATCCTGTGAAAGGAAACCCATTGTTGCTAAAGGGTGAACAGAAAATTCTAGCACTGCAAGTTGTCCCTGGACAGGTCACATATCTGCTTTTCCTCCATATCAGCTCATGCATGACAGCAAGTAGTTATTCTTGTTCTGCCTACTACAGCAGGACTAGAGAAGTAGTAGGTTAGAAAAGCAGAAGATACATCCTCTGTAGAAAGCAGAGAATGCTCTCTTGCATTCTAGGAGAAATAGATATGCTGGATTTTCAGCCAGCACTTCTGGAACCTAGGACTTAATAATTGTGAACTCATTTAGAAAGCCCAAGCACAGTTATACAACTGCTGAGTTTTAGATATACTGACCAACACGTGTGTGTGTTATGCATCCATCTCCCTGGAGATCCATCATTTCAACTCTCAGTATAGAACTTGGTTTCTTCAGTTGTGAAGACAGACAGGCAGAGTCTTCAGTAACAGGTCAATTAAGAAGCTGGAGCTTTTCTTGGCCTAACTTGCTAAGGTCACATCACCGGTTACAGCTTCAGCACAATCTACCAACCTTGCAACAGTTTAGCAACTGCCATAATGTTCACCTAACCTTGCAGAATGTGATTTCAGGTCCTTTGAGAAAGATTCAGCAGCTGACTTGTCTGTACAGAATAAAACATGTGCTGACACTAGAAGGCTATATGGAATATATGGCTTTAAACTGGGTCTGGCACACAGGTAGATACATGCTTTGCTTCTTTCAAAAGTTAAGCTTTTTCCAACTTCTCTTAGCATGGTCTTTCCATGTAAGATGTCTAAGAGTCTGGGCTGAACCCTGAATTCAAAATATAGTAATAATTATTCTTGTATTTTGTCTCTAGAGATCCCTAATATTCACCAAAGCAAAAGTCTTCCCATAAAGCTTCTCAGAACTACCAGAGCATGCCAAAACATGTTTTCTTACAAACTGGATTAGATATCTCTGGGCCTAATATCAAGAATATCCTTGAAAATTTAGATTCCCATGGCAGTGAGTGCAAAGACAACTTTAGGAAAGGTTTCCTTTAGGAACATGAACTTTTAATGGTCCTGAGAAGCATAGCCATATGGTGATGGAGCAACACAGAAATTAAATGGTTCAGGTTAAGATTCTGCCTGTACCAATTAATCATTTGAATGGTATCCCCCAAGACTTGGCAGAAACAGACCTAAGCAGAAACATCTAACTTGTTAATAACATAATTTCATTGTATAGACCACCCCAGTTTTTTCAGTGGCTAAGTGCCTCTCTTCACTCTGACTTGAGTCTCCAATGCAAAAATACTCGGACTGTTTGCTACTCATGTAGCAATCTACCAAATACAGCTCAACCTGAAAAATTTATACACAAAAAAGACTTAAAATTCTCTTTCCTTACATTTAGAAAAAATTTAAGTATTTTTTTCCAGAAAGCAGCCTATAAACTCAAAAGCTCTTTAAATGTAATTATACTTAATCAAAATATGATTTTCATTTGCTGAAAGTAGAAACAATATAATAACAGAGACTCATTCACAGTGGAAAATACACTGCAAGTGTTAACTTTCTCTGCAGATTATACAATTACAAGATTAAATCCTGTGTACATCACTGAATATGTAATTGATATCTTCTACTCAACATCAGATTTTAGAAACAACACTAATTCTTACAAAAACTACTCATTGTTTCAAGAAGCTTCATACAGTGGTCTGTGATTTTATTTACCTTGGAAAAAAACCCCATTTTTATAATCAAAAGTTAAAAGAAAAAAAAAAAAAAGGAAAGAAAGAAAGAAGTACATTAAGCATTTGTAGAAGCAAACCAACTCAACTGGGGCACCATGACCAAAGCAAGCCCTGTAATAGTATAATGACCTTTAATGAGTGTCTGGGGAAACAATACAGTCGTAGCATAAAAGACAAAGGGCAAAACCCATCATGGCTCCACTGACACTAATTTAAAATGATTTTCAGAACAACTAAAGAATGTAAGAGAGGTAATCTGATCCACCAATCTGACCTCACTTTGATTCTGGGGCCCTGCTGCTGCCATTTCTAATTGTCAAACACTCTACATTTCACATCTGCTCATACTTAATGAAAAGCTGACTCTCCCCACCCTTCTCTAAAATAACTAGCTCTGTCACGATGGGCACCGCCCGACCCCCGCGCACGGCACAGCAAACACGCTGATTTCTATTGAAGCCCTGCCAGTGCAACGTCCTGTGCATATATATATTTTAATTGGAAAAGAAAGGCTTATGCTGCTTTGCAAAGAGTGCGAATTGGTATTGATTTTCGTACTTATTATTAACAGTCAAAGGTGACTAGTCTCACAAGGGGAAGACTGAGATCTCTTTTGATTTGATGGAGTGATGAAGGGGGGAAAAGGCCCTTGAAGGCTAGGATCCTAAAAATCCTCAAAGCTGTCAATATCACTTACCCTTCAAAATATAACATAGCTCAAACATGTTTCCCAAAAAGCACTGCCTTTTGTTGGAAATAATGCCATTATTGTGGAGGGTTTTGGCTCAGCAGGCAACACAATCAAAAATGTTTACTTTATCTGCCTCTGTAGAGTCTTAAGTGGACTTGAAAGCTATGGTAAACCTACAAATTAGTTTTTCTTTCCTTGCCAAACAGTGCTAATGGCAGAAATTTTACCCACTTGCAGGGGACATATTAATTTATCCTAATCTGGTTGCTGTTAACACCAGTGCCAGGACTCAGCCACATACTCTCTGTACCAGCCTGCACTCGTACAAACTCTATCAGGCATGGTGTTACTGAGGCTGTTACACTGGACAAAAAACTGCCTGCAGCAACCCTCAATACAGGAAGGTTTCTTGTTCACTTTTCTTAACAAAATATGTTTTGCTACATTTTACCCTGATAAAAGTCTCATTAAAGGATAAAACTTCCTGTGATTTAGAACAGGACTTAAATCTAGGAACCATCCACCTTATGGTGATACATGAGATGCAACCAAGTAGATAGCTAGGATGTTCAGACTGCTTATACACAGAGAGAGATGATTTTTGGTAAAATCTCCAAGAAATCCTATTAGAATACTTTTAATTAATATGGTCTTCAGACAAAAGAATTGTAACAATTATAGGATTGTTTGTGACTGGAAAAATAGTTCAAAAGTCAAAATAGTTGAAGCAAAATCATTCACCACTTGGACTATGTACTGCAATACATATGGTACCAAAAGACAACCATAATCTAAAAACAGCATTATAGTCTTCATAGTGGAAGGCACTTTTGTCCATAATGACTTGCCTTGGAAAATGGACATGCTTCCTGATCACAACTCCAGTCTATTCTCATAGCTGTATCTGAATAATTTTATAGCTTTTCTTTGCCATTTGGCTAGGGAAAGGAAAACAGCTCCTGTCCCAAGACATAGTTTTGCCTGTTAAGAATGACTAAAGAGGACAAGAAAATGAAACAAACAAACAAACAAAAAGCCATTTAACAATCTTCCTCAGTTGTTGACATCACACTGATAATCCAAACTTTGGAATCCCTACAGTTTGTCTGAATAATTAATGGCCATGCAGAACTGTTCCATGTTCTATGTTCTGTCTTCTCCCTCTCAATTCTGATCTTTCAAAAGAGCTTTCAGGGCATGTTCTGGAATGTTACTATCCTATGGAACAGATTCTACATTTAATTTCAAAACGTTTGTACCAGGCATTTGCACCAGCCTAGTTTTTCTAAAATGGCACTATAAAATGTACAACCATTTTGTACAAAAAATACAAACATTTCTGTGGCTTCAGTATTAGATGGAAGATCCTGCCTTACTGAGAATGAATAGTTACAAACAAAACTAAAGATAAAAGTAGCAGCACAGAATAGAAGAGCTACTACAGTTCAGCTACTATGCTGTATCCTATATATTTATTCACTGCCCATCGTATGGTGCTCTAGAGCCAGCATTATTAAAGCTACCCACCTGGCACCAGTCACAGATTTTGACCCAAGTCTGGTCCTCCACTGAAGCACTTATTGCTTAATTAATGACAATTTGTATTGTACGAATTAAACAGAAAAGATGTCACCACACTGCACTACTAAGGTCCTACAGGCTATTGCAAGAGGATGCTTCATAAAGAGCACACAAAGCAAAATAATGATTTACATTTTTTTTTTGCATTAAAAATAAAAACTGAGATATAAATACAGAGCTGTAATCAAATTTGGGGTTGATTTTTTTTAAAAAAGCATCAGCCCAGTAAAACTCACAGAACTACAGTGCACGACACAAGACAGGGATGATACCACAGACACCACAGACATGGAACAGCATGTGTTGGTGTTCAAACTTACAGGCACGTAAACTGGTGGAGCAATCATTAACAGAGACAGAAGAAAGTGGGAAGGCTCTCTCAAGGGTGTCCATGTTACTATGTACACTGCCTGACATGCAAGAGCAGTCACGCTCAGAGCGTCCGCAATCAAAACAACATGCCAGTCTCATTCTCTTGTAGATGGACATCTTGGCTATAACCATGTGTTGGATGGGAGGAGAGGAAGAGCAGCAGGTTAATGGCAAGGTTATATATATAACAAGGCAGCTGGAAGGTAATTTAAGGGATTTAATACAGGCCTTAGTTAATGTTAACAGTCTTGACCCAGGAAAAAAAAATGCAATGAGATTATTGATAACACTTTGGCTGTACATTAAAAGTAGGGCAAAAGATTAATTGTTCTTTATTTCTGTTCAGTCTTAGAGGGTGACCGCAGTCATGGGGAAAAATTACTCTTTACAGTCAAGTGTTTGGATCAAAATAGAACACAGTAAAAGCACAGAACACTAAGAATATGCTTTTCCCTTGGCACAATTAATACCACCGGGCTAAAATGAAAACAAAAGTTGTTAGCCCATTAGATGTTTTTGGCCTATCCTGTTTCCTGTAAAGATCAGAGATTTCTTTATATATAAATATATATATGTATGCATACACACACAGAAACACACATACACATATATTCTTACATACACACACTCATACACACATATGCATTATACATACATACACATATAGATACATATATATAAAGATATTTATTCTTAAATGTATTATAATAATTTCTCTGTATTAAACTGTGCCAAGGAACACCTTTACTGCAATTAATCACACATTATGAAAGAGTTACAAGATATTAATAAAATTTTTCAAAAAATTAATTTTGCTTACATTATGTCTTCAGGAATTCAAATTAACTACTGACAGAATACCAAAATTTGCCCATATAAGAGACAAAACTAAAAATGGTAAATATGCTTGACATTAAGATCAGTTCACAAATAAGGCATCACCAAAAGCACACAGAGCATTGGTCCACTGAAACATGCTGAACCAATCACTGGCATGGTTTCTGCTCTGGATTCAAAAGTCAATCAAGTATAAAATAACTGATCGTTGAAGTAGGTGTTAGTTCCAAACCAAGTGCCAGGTTAGACAGAAGATCTTTATCTTTCAGTCATCTGAAAGTCTTTGTTATGTATTTCTAGAAATATAGAGCATCCTATTTTATAAATGCATGTATAATTAGCATTCTGGAATTTTCTATTTCATCCGAATCAGGGATGTTTACGTCTCAAGAAATCCAAAGGCCATTTAGATTGTTTCACATGTTGGACTGAACCAACTTTTGGTAATGGTTTAGATTGAACTGACTCAATTATACTAAAAACAAAACAACACTGACAGGCAAAAACAAAACCTTAAAAGCAAATGCAGAAAAAAGGTAATGTTTCTCTGGCCTGTACCTTCAGTTTAGGATGCCTTTTTTGCATTATGGTAATGACATTGAATTTAAAAGAATTTTTTTTTCCAGTTTCTTAATCCCACAGTCACCAGGAAAGAGGGATTGAAATCACTCTAATGGGTCAAGTCCTGTTCTAAGGCCTTGATGGCTTGCCATACAGTATACTTGTCAAGCAAGGGCAACATTATGATTGTGGAAAACAGGCATTGAGGGAGATGAATGAGTGATCTCTTCAGCAGCGACTCCATTCCTCTAAAACTTTGCCC
The DNA here is from genome assembly GCA_013400855.1 of Buphagus erythrorhynchus. Taxonomy (NCBI): domain Eukaryota; kingdom Metazoa; phylum Chordata; class Aves; order Passeriformes; family Sturnidae; genus Buphagus; species Buphagus erythrorhynchus. The sequence goes on from VZTT01075873.1 coordinate 13,433, forward strand.
ACATGACTAATGCCATGTTCTTTTAGCATCCTAGTAGAGTTATCTTACAGCTGTTCAGAAATTCATCATGCAGCATCAGGCTTGTTCATTGCATAGTACATCATTCCTCAGAGCTTGGCTTTCAGTGAGAAGGCTTCCACTGCAGCTTTTGATGCATACACATTCAAACTACATAGAAAATTCAAAACAGCATTTTCCCATGTTTTCCCTCTGTCTAATTCTTCCCAACACATTCTTTAAAGTTGAAAAGTTGGACAGTAAAAGAAAAGTGAAATAAGTTACCAAAAGTGTGACAGTCTTTCCAGTATGCCTACTTCCTTATTTTTTAAGGAAATGAAAGAAAAATAAAGGGCATTTGTGAGACACACTAACAATAGGTGAGGTAAAAAAGCAGGCCCATTTTGCTGTATTTATAGCTGTTTTGAAGGACTCTTTCTAATCAAACACTGTAGCAAAACACACCGCTCAGAAATTCTCAACTGCTATGTCATTGGTTAGTAACAGTCCCTGGTTTTCATTTACTTCTGGCCATATCTTGTCAACAGTCAATAATAGGATAGGACACATTTATGGAAATTAAAAATAAATAATCCTTAAGGGCAAAGAAGGCTGGGAAGGAAAACTTTTTGTATCACTTTCATCATACTTAAAACCAATAAAGTTGGAAATTTAAGGCCTTCTCTTCAACAGGGGAAGGACATGATGGCGTTTCTCAAAAGCAATGCCCTTCAGGGACTGTTTTTAACTATTATTGTCAGTTGTTCTGGAGATCATGCATCATTTGAATATTTCACATCATTAACATGCAGGAAACGGGCTTGGACCTGGAAATACAAGTAGCAGAAAGGACTTGCCATAAGGATTTAAACCAGTATATAAGCAACTGCATATCAGAGCAATAACTTTTGGAAAGAAAGCATGCTGTTACTCTTCATTCCTTTTATACAGTCAGTTACATTCACACCAAATACAATACTTATTTTAAATAAAACAAAACACGCATTATTAGTAGGGATGACTAGTGACAAGATCAAAGACAGGACAGAAATGATTTTAAATGGTTCAGCCACACACATACCATTTTCTATAAAACTTCCATAAACATTAACAGAAAATGGGAATCATCAGAGAAACAGGGGGACCTTAAGAACAGCCACTGGGTGTGTTAAATTTATTTGAGACCTGTAGAACCTGCATAAGAATCAACTCATTTCTATTCCTAGAAGTGTTATAGATGTTGAATAGAATTGTAATTTGATACTGGTGAAAACAAAAGTTGGGACATAAAGGAAACTACTCCCCTATTTTCAACTGAATAATAAATAGGAAAAAAAACCAACAGATCCTTCTTCTTAATATGATGACAATCACACAACATTTGTAAAACTAATCAGTAAAAATATCAGGGGAAGTTTTTATGGACATTAAGTTAAGACTGCTTAAATAATTTACAAAACAAGGCACATATGAACTACTCATTAAGAGCAAAAGGAGAGCAAAGTTTCTTTCAATTACTTATAAAGTAAATAAATATTTCTAGAAACTTTTAGATGCAGTTTTTCTCAGAAGACAGTAGCCTTCCATTCTAGAAAAGAAAGAATAGCTCCCCAGATGTCTAAGCTTCTCACAATACCTTACTTTCTGATCTCTAAAAGTCAAAAAGCAGTTAAAATGTGTAGATTGTCTGGATCTGAAGTGGTTCACAAACAGTAATGGGAAATATTTCCAGCTGCAAAAATAAGCAAAGGAAACTGCAGATTATTCTCTACCTAAAATGTCAAGGAACAGCTCTTTTTTTTTTTTTTTTTAAGAAAGCAGAACAAAGTATTCCTTCTTCTTTCCTGAATTTCTGCAAGCCGTCGGCCGTAGCCCATCCTGGTGCTGCTCCCATCACTTTCCCTGGGCTCGGGGAGCACGGCAGAGCTCCGAGGACATCTAGCGGCTCTGTCCCAGGGAGCAGCTGCTCAGGAGCAGCGGGAGCCTTCCTGACCGCAGAATGCTACAAAAAGGTCCCCAAACACTTCGGAATTGAAATGCACAATGTTATTTCAATTCGCCAAGTTCTCATGATTCAAACTATGAGTGAAAAATCGTCAGCATTAGAGGGCGACCAGGCCGGTGTGATCGCCTGCCTGCAATGCTGGTTTAGCATCGTGAGACTGAAACACAGACAGGACTTCCCCCAGCACAGTTTCAGTTTCCTGAAAAATACAGCAGCGGGCCTTAAACTGTTCGTGAGAATTTATTAACCTTAACACAACAGGAAAATCTACCTCGCCATTATTTAATTTTTACAAGACAACTTCAAGACTAGCAAGTGAGCTTGTTCACTCTCTTGCAATTTTTGCCATCAAAGACAACTTGTTTGCTCCAATTCACATGGTGCTGTTCTATGGCAAAACTGTAAAAACTGCAGGAGATCTAAGTGGACATCTTACCCTATTTTAGTAGATATAAGAATGACTCACAGGTTTTGAAGCAATGGCACATTTATAGACCAATTCATTTTAATTTTCAAATCTGATCATGACCTTACTTCATTACCTTACAGAAGACTCTCAGCCAGTGTACTCTCAAAGAAAGCTGCATTTCTAAATAAACTTAAGCTATTGGGGAAATGGAAAAAAACCAAAACTACATGACCTTTTCTTTTCCAGTTCTTTCACAGCATGAAGCACAGCACTCTTTTACTTATTTATTACCATTTAAATGAACTTCTTTAGTTCAGAAAGGTCTCAACAGAAGAACATATTTTAAATAAATACATTGCTACAGATAAATCCAGATTACTTCCAGTATTTTTCCTCAAAGTCAATAGGATTCACCATTTCATCCACAGAAATTAATTAATTTGTTTTATTGTTGATTCTTATCATGCTGACCTGTTTCACAATCTGCTTTTTTCTGCTGCTTCATCTTTCTGCTGTGTCATTCTATTGGCCAAAAACAGATGTTTGGAGAAATTTCTGTTCTCATCCTTCCATGACAGGATCTCAACCCTTTAGTGTAGTTTGCAGACACCACAATAAATAAATAGTAAATAAGAATAATCTTAATTGTAGGCCACCATAATTTCAAGATGGTCAGAACTTTATCAAGAGCATAAATTATTCCTTGATTCTTTGCAAGATCCTACAGTGTGTAGAGCTGAGAGGGGAAAAATATCTCAATCCTGATTAAGACCTGAAGCATTTTCACATAATAAATTCAGAATATCTGGTAGAATGTTGAAGTTTCATGGCCTCCTTTACTTAGAATAGCTGCAGTTACACAGTAAAGTTATAGCCTCAATCTGGCACAGCAACTCTGCACTGCAGCTATGAGATACTTGATCCCCCTTGCTCTTTGTAAGAACAAGCCCATATAACCCCCAAACTGCCCTATAACCAGTACATCTCTTTGCAGCACTTGTATTTCTAAGCAGCAAAGTCTTTCCATGTCCCAAATGCTGTATTCACCATGAGTGTACACACAAAGTGGCTGATGAGAGCCTTCACAGATTCTGTACACTTTTAAGTGGCATGACCTAGATTGACATGAAGTGGTCCATAAAGCTCATATTCTATACTGTAAAAATTTACAGCTAAGGTCCTGAGAAATCAGTACGTGTCTATTTATCTAAGTAATGTCAAAACCAGCAAGTTCAGGGAAATAATCAATGCAGCTTGTTTCCTCTTGAAGATATCTCTGGGTTTATACATTAAAAAACACACTTTCAATTCATTGTCTGGCTTTCCCCCATAATACTTTCTTTTCCATCATTGGGTAAAAAAGTTTGATAAGGACAGTAAAAGACTGCTGTGCTACTCTTTATGTCAGCTGTGCAATGGAAAGCATAAAGTACCGAAAAACTAAACAGGGACCTGACAATTGAATTTAACAAGGCAAAAAGTGCTATAGTAGCAATTACCCCAGCCTAACCAATATCCCTAAAAATTCATGAGCTATCTCCACAATAATTTCAAGGAAATACTATTGCCAAGACCTCATTTTCATTTAGGGATAAAAAATAAGCTTGTGGAAAAAAGGGGCAAATAGGTGGAAGAAGGGGAAACTGCTGTATTTTCTTCAACGCCACCCTAATCTCCATTGGTGTAAACGATGAGAAACTTGTGGGTATGACGTCACTGCTACATGCAACATAAATAAAGAAAAGAACCAAAATACTGAACAAAAATACTCTCTGCTAGAGAAAGACAGGTTGGACCGCACTCTGGGCTACAGGGAACCCATTTTTACTCACAATAGATCACTATCAGTGTGCAGTTAAAATATAGTAGGGGCCGTGTTCCAAGGCAGCAAGAGGAAAAATAAATCAAAAGTTTGTCAATGGTCATTGATTACAAGAAATTCCTTAAAACACATCAATGTACACATGATTTGTCCCTTCTGGGGTTCAACCCCCACCATTCACAGCAATCACTGTCACTGGAAAAAATATATAGAGAATTAGACCATAGCTGTCGCACAAAATGAAAGAAACAGGAGGAATAGGTCATCCAGTTTAGAGATTTCATCCCAACGTGGTTGCATTTTATATAAATATATACATGTATTTGGCCTCTTGCTGCAAAAACTACAGTTAAACGGAATAGGAAAGAGATTGAAAACATTAAAAAAAAATTAACAATCTGCAAATAAAATTTCCACACAAGTATTTCTTTGGACAATATGCCATCAGCATTTATGTGTTATTCAGGGAATGGGATGGGTAAGAAGAAAGGGATGGCAAAGAAACTGCAAAAAGAAAGCAGGATTACATGAATTATCCTTGGTCTTGTAGAAATGTACTGATCTGCCCTGAATTATTAATATTAGGCCTAACAAGTTTGGACAAATGGCTATGTAGGTCAGATTCACGTTCAGACCCCAACAATACCCCAAGCTAATGTTCAGAAAGTATCTAAATTGAAGTGCAACCTCAGATGCATTATTGAAGAATGTAGGTTTTAAGCATTATAGGTAGCTGCATTAATGAGAGCCACCATAATTCAGTTTTCCATGTAAAGATATTCTTTCACATTTAAATTCACCTGAATGTGTCAATATTTTCATATACAACCTTTCCTTTCATCTTACATATTTTCCACATTCAGCTGCCTCTAATTACTTGTTACTTGCTCATTAAAGCATGTATTTGTCATACAGAATTATACAGATGCATGTGTATGCAGTGTCAAAAATCAATTGGCATAGTGACGTATTACATGCTGACAGAGCAGCTGACAGTTTCCTAACTCAATAGAGAAAAGTTTTCTCAATTTATGCTTTGTTTTGGTTAGAACTGCATTTTTAAGACCAATGATTTGCATCATTTACAGATTGATAACATATCTAAGCTTTTTCAAAAGTGATTAGTGATTTGAAAGCTAAAACATTTTATGTGAATAACAGACTGCACTAAAGACTTACCTTAAAAACAAACCCAAATCCAAAAAGCAGGTCCCATAAAAGGGATTTCAAAATTGCCAACAAAATTTGAGAAACAAAAATCACTAATTACTATTGAAATTTTCCATTTCATTTTTTTCTGCTGACTGACAGCTCTTTAAAAGCAAAGTAATTGCCTTATTTCTAATATTTGTGAGCATTGAAAGCTGTTCTCAGCTGTGCTATGGGCTGCCTGCTATCACAGTATCTGTGGCCCCTTGAGTGTCTAAGAAAGAGGAGGAGAGAGGGCAGGCTGAGGAGAGGGGAAACGATGAAAAGGAAATTTAAGATTTTATTCTCAATGACCATTTTATTCTCCCTGACTGAAGTCAGCTTCTTCACCTGACTCAGAGGATTCCCTCCTTAGTGTTCAGTGCTCACTGCACCAGCTCTGACAGCCACCTCCTCCTTCTGCCTCACTAACTCAATCATTTTGTTTGTTCATCTGCCCAACACCCTTTCATTTATCGGACTGATATGTGTGACCATGCCATTTGTAACCCTTCCTACTGCTACTTACAGCAATTGTTATTCTTGCCTCACCATGGTGTTACTGCTGGTAAGTTCCACTGTGTTGGCTGGGTCATACCCTGCTTCCTCCTGGGCTTCAAAATACTGAGAAGGTTACCTTGATTCTCATTTATGTATAATGTAAAGGGCTCTTAACCTTTATAATGTGAGTTCCTGATTCCTATCTTCTAACATATTACAATTAAAAGTGTACTTCTCACATTACAGTGAGAGATCTTTGGCATTTCTCCTTTTTTTAAGCAGGACATGTTTAAAAAGCATACACCATGTGAAGGAGGAGTAGAGAAGAAAATGGAAATAAAATAGGTCCTTTTTTTTTTTTTCGAACCAGATAAAATTAAGCAGGTAACATATTTCTTTAACTGTCGACTAATTTGGAAAAAATATTTCATTTGAGAGTTACAGGCACCCTGAGGCATCTGTAACTGGCTTTACCAGAACTTACTCAGCAGACTCATTGGCTTTGGCAGAAGTTCAAAGGTCACATTCTCACATGGATAAACTGTTCTTGAACAATTTTTTTCCAATATGTTAGGCAATGAATACATTCCTTCCACATCAGGCATGCTTTCCATGTGCTTTGCTCTCCTCGTGGCTACTGGGAAGATAAATACCATTTTCTGTCAGTTCCAGCTGCTTTCTCCCTATCATACTTCTGTTCCACACTCTTGGTGTTTTGGAGGAGAGGAGAGATTTTTTAAAAATCTCCAGCAATAAATTTTTTTCTTTTTAAAATGATCTTCAAGAGTTCATCCATTCCAGATACTCCAAAAGGCAGAGAATGTTCAGCTTAGGCTTTCTTCCTTCCTCTATAATAGTGCACTGATAACGCAGACTCAAACTATAAATAAGAGAGCTTTTTCCCTTTTATAAGTAATGGGAAAATAGGCATGATCAAACTCTTCTGAGATCTTTCAGCTTATCTAATCTGTACTTCTGAACTGTATGATCTTTTTCATGGCAGAATACCATGGAACACACATAAATATTTATATATTCAATGAGAAATTGATTCCTAAATAATTTTGCTATTGGTATTACAAATATGCATGGGTCAAACACATCTTTGGTCAAAGTGTGGTTGTGATAGTTCCTGAAAAAGATCCTTTCAAAGTATATATGGATAAAAATGCTGATTGCTACATAATTATAAAAGTTCAGATGCAAAGTTTCATCTCCATTCAAAAACTCAATTATTTCTTCATGAAAAACTGTCCAAACAGTTTAAGAACTTAATTAAAACTAATATTAGCATTATAGCCAAAAGGATATGTGTAAGAGGTGCTAATATTTGATTTCTTCCAGACAACTCTTTCCTCCAGTAAAACTGTTCACTTATTTCAACAAAAATTTATTTCAATAGCTGTATGATAATATATAATTCCCTAGTTTCTTCTTTTGAAGAATCAGGTTTACCAAGACACATAGAAGTTCTTTACTTAACAGAAAACTATTGAAATGACTGAATTTCTGCATGTCATGAAATGAGAGAAAAACTTCACTGTTGGCTAATTTTTAACTCAGAAACCTCCACAGTTAGATCTAGCTTGACTTAATTCTTCAGTTTTTGTTAGCTTTGGACTTTGATTTACTTTTTAGTGAAGACACAGGTCTGAGTGGTGTGAAATGTAATAAAAACATATGGACTTCAGAAACCCAAATAGCACTTACTATGTTGACTTGCATCTGTTTCTTAGCCTTTCTGAACCACTGTGTAAAACATGTAAATGCATGTACAGGTATTCTTCAGGGCTGAACAGTTCATGAAAAGGAGGGAAGGGAGGGACAGAAATATTACTTACGCCGTTTGCAGCCACATTTTTTTATCCTTTTGGGATCTGTGATGTCATCATGACAGGCCTTGCAGTAAAAATATGCCCTGGAGAGACAGAATGGAAAAATGGACATATTTCTTAATCCATAGAAATGAAATTAGTCCCGTATTTCCTCTTGTTGCAGTGACCAATTAATGAAACACGCCAATGCTGATTTCCTTTAATCTTTAAAAAGGTTCAGACATTTAAAGTAGGAAATGTTTGCTGCAAGACCATTAATTTCAAACATAAGGCTCCAAATTAGTATTCCTTTTAATATACTTCTATTTTAAAAGTACTTGGGAAAATGTATAATAATTATGCCACGTGTATTAGTTAATTTGTTTTTTATCTTAGAAAAAAGAGCATCCAATGAACTTTGTCACAAAAAAATATTTTTTGTTCTTATCAGCTATACTAGGGTGATTTTTTTTAAAGACTGTCTAGCACCTTGTGCCAATTTTTCAGGTTGTACATTTGATTGTTACTGCATGATCAACATTACACTCTGGTCTTTAATAAGGGTAGAAACAATGACTCTGGGAACTGTTGGCCTGTCAGCCTCACCTCTGTGCCTGGAAAGATCATGGAACACTTCCTGCCAGAAGCTGTGCTGAGGCACATGGAGGACAGGGAGGTCATTCAAGACAGCCAGCATGGTTTCACCAAAGGAAAATCCTGCCTGACCAGCCAGTGGCTTTCTGTGATGCAGTGACTACATCAGTGCATAAGGAAGTACTACAGATGTCATTTATCCAGGCTTCTGTAGAGCCTTTGACATGGTCCCCCACAACATCCTTCTCTCCAGACTGGAGTGATGGATTCCATGGGTGGATTAGGAATTGGTTGGATGGTCACATCCAGAGGGTAGTGATCAATGGCTCAGAGTCCCACCAGGCACTAGTAACAAGTGCTGTCCCTCAAGGATCTGTACTGGGATCAGTGTTATTCAATACCTTCATTAATGACACAGACAGAGGCATCAAGTGCACTCTCAGAAAATTTTCAGATGACACCAAGCCGAGTGCTTTTACCACACATGAAAGACAGGATATCATCCAGAGGGAGCTGGACAAGCTCAAAAATTGGGCCCTTGGGAAACGTGTGGCTTAAGAAGATGAAGTGCAGGGTTGAGGCAACCCCCAGCGTCAATCCAGGGGGATGAAGAGATCCAGAGCAGCCTTGCTAAGGAGGACCTTAGGGGTCCTCCTTAAGGGGGTGCTGTGGAGAGGCTAGACATGAGTCAGAAAGGTGCACTCACAGCCCAGAAAGCCAAACGTGTCCTGGGCTGCTTCGAAAGCCCCATGGGCAGCAGGACAAGGGAGGGGATTCTGCCCCTCTGCTCCACTCTGGTGAGACCCACCAGCAGTGTTGGTGGTCCCCAGCACAGGAAGGACATGGACCTTCCTGTGAGTCCAGAGGAGGCTCTCAAGATGGTTAGAGAGACAGAGCACCTCTCCTACAAGGAAGGGCTGAGAGAACCAGGATTGTTCAGCCTGGAAAAGAGGCTTCTGGGTGACCCAAGTGTGGTCTTCTAGTACCTGAAGGGAACTTACAGGTAATATGGGGCAAGAGTATTTACAAGGGCATGTAGAAACAGGACAAGGGGGAATGGGTTTACATAGAGGATACATTTAGATCAGGTATTAGGAAAACGATCTTGTCTACAAGGGTGGTGAGACACTGGAACAGGTTGCACAGGGAAGTTGTGGATGCCCCATGCCAGCACAAGGTGAAATAAGGAAGTGAGAAAGGATAAACCTTTTACTTTATGTAAGATTTTCTAAAATTTCTGATTTAATAAGTATGAATCAGACTGCCCACAGGAGAGTTCAATCATGACTGCCAAGTCAACATGTCATGTAAGGCTGCCATGACACATTTCATGAGGATCACCCAGCTGGACAGTTACAGTTTACCAGGATTCTTGCTGGCATAGCAAATGAAACATACTTTTTAACATGAAGAATTTTCACTGCACTTGTCCATACTCAGGATAGGCAGCTCCCTGTCTATCTTCTCCATCCCCTCTTATTGCATATTTCTCAATACAATTTGGCAGTAAGAGGCAAAGCCTCCACTTTGCAACCACTGGTATATTTTGCTGACTGTGATCGCTAGATTGCTACAACAGTTGGGAGGCCACTGAAACAAAACAATCTACAGTCTAAGCTATGAAAAATACCAAACCCAAACCAGTATTAATAGACAGCCTCTGACTAAACAGAGCCTTTGGCCCTGCAGCCAGGATGATTACTAGTATTTCTTCTGGATTAACTATAGCTTGGCCACTGCAGGTGGAACTATACTGGTGGTTAAGTGACCCATCACGAGAAAGAAAACAGGTCTAGCATACCAGAGATGAACCATATCAATGTTTCATACTGGTTAAAATACAAATTGAAATTGCAGAGAGATCTCACTGAATGCTATTAACATTTCTGAAATTACTACAGCATGAAGCTACCAACAGAATATATAAGTCCTAAACATAGCACACTATATTTCTCTAAGAAACTTCCAGGAAGATGACTCTTTCAGGCTGTGAAGTTGCCTTAGTATTTCCAAGATGCAAAATGTAAAAGGGTAAAATATAAAATACATAAAAATGTAAAAATGTCTTCTCTGAACATGTATACTTTGCTGCAGAAAGTTTCTGGTCTTCAAGATATTCACATTCCACCAAAAAGAAAATAAACTACTTCCAAGGAAATGAGAAGAAAATGTTTTTCAAACCATGAGTCAATGTCAAGATGCAAGCCAGGAGGAGAAAACTGCCTCAAATTTTTACAAGTTCTCCCCAGTCCAGCTGTGAAGCCCCTTTATTAAACAAGAATCAACTACCACAAATAGTCCCTCACAAAAACTTCATAACATGAAATGGATATTGGTCATTCCTAGAGATCAGGTTTCTGAAGTTCACTGCAGGACAATTGTCCTAAAGGGTACCTTCAATCCTACATCCAAAGTAAAGAATAAATACCTGAAGTGATTGCTGTAATAAAATTACTCTAAATAATTGCGGTAATTAAGTGGATTTGAAGAATGTGGACTTCTGACACTAGTGTTTACATGTAAATGAATAAAAAATAATGAAGATGCAATTAATGTAGTTTGTATTATATTTAAACAGTCAACATTTTATGTGAAGCTATTTACCTAGGCAAAATTGCTTGTAAATATAATTGCTTCTTATGGGAAACTATTTTTCTAAAAATGCAAAAGTGATTCTAAAAGAAAGAGCAATTGAAGGTTGTATGTTATATTTCATTGTGGGATATATAAATATGAATAACTTCAGCTTAAGGGAGCTGAAATGTCTTCATCAACAAAGCCAGAATAATTTAATTTGCATTTCAGGTATAAAACATGTTTAATTATACTTTATTAAAAAATCATTTTTTCCCCTCTAAAAGACCTCAATTTTAGAACATATTTCTGACTCTGATTCATAGTTCAAAGGGTGAAATTAACACTTTTCATAATTGGCTTTGTTAGTTGAAACCCATCTGATAACCATTTGCTTTGCACAAAGCAGCTAAGAAATGTGGCAAGGGAGGCAGGATATTTCTAAACAAAGCCTCCTGCCAAAAGACAGGCAGAACTGTACGTCTTGTTTCATGCTCACTATCAAATAAAATGTGGTAGATGAATGATGTGAAAAATGTATCTGAACTTCTTAATAACTGTTAACTTCTCCCTAACCTTAAAATACAATGTTAAAAATAAAATGTTAAAAAGTTAAAAATACTATGCCATTTTACTTACAGTCTGAGAAAAAGTTCATTGGAGAGTGTAAAATGCCTTATAAATGAAAGAAAACTAGCAGCTCAGTAAAACAGTGTGAAGACAGTTCTGTGTATTCAACTGGAGGAGGGCAGCAGAGAGGAACAGAACTGTATGCTGCAAGGCAGAGTCCTTGAGGCAGTGCAGGATGCACAGCTCTAGAGATGGTGCTAGAGATGTGACAGGACAGCAGCACTGCTCTTAGCTCTTTCAAGGAAAATAGAATTCAAGTTCTCTAATTTCACTGTTTTGGTGTTTTCACTTTCTTTAAGCATTCATGGCAAGTATGCATGGTTAGGTACTATTTAACTATATTTAATCCTAAAAGCTTGGAACTTAATAAAGGGTATCATTTGAATACTTTATCATTTTAAGTATAGGATTCAGTTAAAATACCAAACTCATGGAGAACATCAGTAACAATCTGATTGAATGACTCATAACAAAGATACAAATTACGAGGAAGAACTCAGCTGCAAATATTCCTTTTTTTTTTAATAAATCATAGAGACATTGAATATTTTCCTTTGAAAAATTAAATTTTATCACATTCCTCTTTTGCTCCTTCCAAGCATATTATAATCCTAACAAACAAGAGTACACGCATTTGGTCCTCAACACAATATCATAAAACTCCATTCATCCCAAATCTAGTACAGACAGGTACATTAAGCCTGTGAAGTTGTCTGCAGTGCTTGGGATATAATGCACTTTTGTAGTTTGATTTATTATTATGAGGCCATAGAGTTTTTAGTTCCATTAAAAAAATGACAAGAACATAAATATTATTTTGCTAATGCAATTACAGCATGAACACAGTAGCTAACTTGCATCAAGAATTTGCTAAAGTCTGTGTAGATAAGAACTCCTCTAAACCCAAAACTAACAGAACTGTAACCTCTGTCTTCCTCTTAAATAGTAATTCCTCTGAGACACAATAAGTATAGAGAAAATAAATGAAAATATTTCACATTTTCTAGGAGGACTCAAAAGCCCAGCCTCTTTATTTCTTTTCATAACTGCTGCAAATTTCATTTTCTTGATATTTAGGACAGTAGCTAGGAAAATTACATGCACATAGGTAGCTCAGGAGTAACAAGACAACTCCCCCTCAGAATTTTTAAATAGATAATAATGTAAAAAAACAAACTTGAAATGAAATATATTTGTTTTCTATTCAAAGATAAAAACATATTAATTACCTTTTTACTTCTTTGGCATCACTTGCAATGAAGAATCCTAAGGTACCTTCTTGAATCTTGACGTGGTTTCCAGGATTGATTAATATACTGCTCAGTGAAACAAGAACAAAACCAACAAAACAGTAAGTTTATATTAATTTTAACTGAATTTTCCAAATTAGCTTTATTTAATTCTGTTATAGGGGACCCACTAGTTAGGAAAGGCTGCAAGGAAATTTTAAGCCATTCTTCCTATATATTTCCAATGAAATAACAGTTTCACATGCCTTTTACAAAACTTTTAGTTTGAGACAGTCACATGCCTCTGCCTATAATCACATCACCTAAGTGCTTACATGTGTTTTCTTATCTTTTTGCTTTAAATACAGACTACATAAAATCCTCTCAGAAATGTGAAGTGTGAAGCTGAGCATTGCTGTTTGCTTGCTCCATCATGCAGACTGGTGAGAAATTCACAATAGGGTGGAAAGAACTGTCAACCACCACGCAATAACAACAAAAATATCACTTAAGAAACTAAAACTTTGACGAAAATTTTTGCCAATTTCTAGTGAAATAGAAAGTTAATGGGACCCCTATCTGGACATACAATGTTACTGTTTAAAATAATAAATGCACACATACACTCAAGGGGAATGGTACAAGACAACCAGTCACGACAGCTGAAAAAACATAAAATGAATAGAAAAATTTTAAAACACTGCTAAGCAGCCATGAGAGAACAAAAATAACCCAACCACCATGACAGAAGAGCCTCAGCTAACTTTGAAAAAGGAACTGGTATCAACAAGTAAGGTACTCCATGTCTATGAAATATCTTCTTTATTTTCATAATAATTTAATTCTAGACTTTTGGTAAGGCATTTTGCAAAGTANCAAAGTACCAAGCTAAATATGAATATACAGATAGAGATAAATATAAATATATCCTCCATTGAGATTTATTAATGTGTAATATATCTTAGCTTCTAACACTCTAAAACTTAATGTAGCTTTTCAAATGTTATCTTCTTTTTTGTCTTTTATTAAAGTTTAGCTTTTCTAACTCGAAATGTACTAATGGTATGTATATGCAATTTAGAATAAATAAAGACTACCAGGAATTTAAACACTTGTCTATCTAGCAAAAATTGATTTTAGGGAAGTACATATACACAAAAATAAATAAAGCACAATGCTGAACAGACATACATTACTAAAATTTGAAGGTCCAAAGTCTTTCAGGCTATTGTTAGGAGAAAATGGATCTCAGTACATCTCTTATTCAAGATGTTATTTATTCTCTGCACATTAGGAATAAATTAGTATGACAATATAGTATAGCTGAAAGATTAAAAATGTGCACATTGTTTTGTGTAATTCCACATGCTTGCAAGGCCCTATGACAAGAATATGCAGGCCACAAAATAAAGTGCTCATGAGTTCAGAAGTAAAAGGTTGGTCATGAAGTCATATTTCAGTCCCCATTATGTACATCTTATGATACAGTTCTTAATTTAATACCCACAAACTCCTTCCTTCTCACAATCTGAAACTTCATTCATGGTGTTTTACTGCCNGCAGGCCACAAAATAAGTGTCTCATGACGTCAGAAGTAAAAGGTTGGTCATAAAGTCGTATTTCAGTCCCCATTATGTACATCTTATGATACAGTTCTTAATTTAATACCCACAAACTCCTTCCTTCTCACAATCTGAAACTTCATTCATGGTGTTTTACTGCCATTACTTCAGGCATGGTTTCATGTAATTTCTCTCTCTTTAAAATCAGCATTGCATTTTTCTTGTGTGTTTTTCTGCAATGATCATCACTACAGCATGCAAAAGATTCACAAACACGATTTCTTTGACAGGAAGAATGAAGATATAGTATTACCCAA
>VZTT01075874.1:2727-22267 GCA_013400855.1 Buphagus erythrorhynchus
AAGGGTTTAGTGTTATGTAGAGCTGATGTTTCTCAAGGTTTGGTTTTTTGGCAATACACAAGAACTGCGCCCTAGTTTGACTTTTGCCAGTGGAAATTCAGGATTCCAAGGCAGAAGAACTTCTCTGAAAGTATGAAACATGTCCTAGAGTTAAGTGTAGAATCCGAAGGTTCATAAATAGAGTTTTCATAGTTGCAAGGAAAACAATAAACTTGTTTTGAAGGAATGGTGGTGTTTTTATGCTGTGGCCATCCTAAAGGAATAGCTCTAATGGGCTGGGACAGGTAGATTAATTCAGCAAAAATGACTCATTATCTCTTGTTACTGTCCAGCCAAGCAAAATACCATGTCTGTTTGTAAAAATCAACTGTCCAACCTGTAAAAATTGCTGCTGTGCATCGCAGAAAGCATATAATACAATAGTACAGAATTCATTTTCAACTGAAGAACCTTTATTTTTCAGAGTATCTGATCTTGCCTTTTTAATAATATCTTTGAGAAGTAAAAGTTCAGCACTTGTGGGAAGAGGGTGGAGGACAGTGGGCGGTGGGAAACAGCCCTGCAAGACAGCAAGGTCAGAGAAAGAAGAGGGGAGAGGTGCTCCAGTCACTGGAGCAGAGATTGGAGCCCTTGGAGAAGACCATGGTGAAGCACACAGAACCTGCAGCCCGTGGAGGACCACGTTGGAACAGATCTCCACCCTGCAGCCCATGGAGGATCCACTGGAGCAGGTGGAGATGCCTTGAAGGAAGCTACAGCTCGTGGAGATCCCATGCTGGAGCAGGCCTCTGTCAGGAATTGCAGCCTGTAGAGAGGAGCCCTTGCAGGAGCAGGTTTTCTGGCAGGAGCTGTGGGTCTGTGGAGTGGTCTCTTCCTGAAGGACTGTGCCCTGTGGAAAAGACACCTACTAGAGCAGTTCATGAAGAGCTTCAGCTGTGGGAAGAGCACTGGAGCAGTTAATGAAGGCCTGTAGCTATGGAAGAGACCCCAAGCTGGAACCGCGGGAAAAGGAGAAGGAAATGGCAGAGAGGAACTGTTATGGGCTGAGAGCACCCATTTCCCATGCTCCTTGCACTGTTTGGGGTGGGGGAGGAGGTAGAGGAGTCAGGAATGAAGGAGTGAAGCTGAAGCCTGGGAAGAAGGGGTGGTAATGTGGTTTAGTGTTTTCCCGTTCTTATTATGCAAATCTGTTTTTATTGACTATAAATGAAATTGATTCTCCCCAAGTTGAGTCTGACTTTCCTGTGACAGTAATTGGTAAGTGATCTCCTGTCTTTACCGTGACCCACGAGTTTCTCCTGCGATTTTCTCCCCTTCCATCTTACTTCTTCACCCCTGCCCTATTGAAGAGGGGCAGTGAGAACATCAGTGGATTGGGGGATTGCAGCCAGCCAAGATCAGTCTGCCATCTTGTGCTATTGAAAGCAGATAATCTCAAGAACCTCCCTAAACAGAATTGACTGTAATTTAGTGGTATAGAGAAAAGGAGGAAACATACCTGGGAATTAATAATGGGAGTGAAAAAGTTGTTTAGATTGTAAGCACGTGAGCTGGAAATTAACAGGATGGAGAAGACCTTGGTGTTGTAGTGAATCGTGTTTGGATTCACCTGCCAAAACACTGCAGCTGTAATAAATGCTGCTGTATAACTAGGATACTTTAGGAAAAGTACTGCCTGCAGTGTAAGGAAATCTGGTGTAAAGGTAAAAGACATCATCTTGAGATTTTGGTTCTCATGTTCAGGAAACGGGTGTTCAGGTGAGACTTGTGCAGAAGAGATGGAGTTGAATCTTGTGAGGAAAACCAGGTGGACTAAATCAGCCACAAAATGAAGTGTAAAGGCAATAATGAAAGTCTGTAAATGCATCGAGGTGTTAAATACCTAGTTATTGTTCATGGATACAAGAATAAAATTGCTACAAAAGCAAACTGGAATAAATTGCCATGTGCAATTTTAAACAAGCAATTAGAGGCTTAATTTTAACTATTAGCCCAGTTGGCTTGGGAAAAGTTTTAAAGTAACTGGTGTTTGTGAAGAGAAGGGTATTGGCTGAAGACTCTTAATTTTTTGAAATGGAACTTAGTAGCTTGTTTAAAGAAGGTAGATTATGTGTCTCCATTCAGTAGAAGACTTTACTTGATATAGGCAATGTAAGTTTAAGTCCTGCATTTCCCCTAGACCAAAGTACATTTTCTGATAAAACATATAAAGGTACTTTTCTAGATGAATGAAGTGCTTACAAGTGAGTATAAGGCTTGGATTTACCTATAGTGATGATATCAAATCAATTAAAATACTATAAGTACAATGCATGTAGCTCACATGGTGAGGAGTCTATATCCTAATTCTTAGCTTAGTTTACTACAAGTTTGCGCACTTCAGTTAAAAAGAATGGGGTCTGCAATTCAGAGCTTTCTTTGCAGTATTCAGATGCCTCTGTAATTACGTAATTATGATTGATTAGCAATTGAATTACACAAGTTTACCTTTTCTTTTAAGAAAGGCACTCTGCTATTTGTAAGTTGAGCTGCACAAGCCAGACAAGAATGTGAAAATATCTGAAGAATTGAATATGACTAAATGCATTGTACCAATAAATACATATCATATTAGGGAGGGAATTTATTTAAGAGAATTTTAGGAAGTGTATTTTGTTCTCAAAATCCATTTTTGCTTGTTTAAAACATCTAGCTTTCTTTTTTTCCTTTAAGACTGTGAGCCAGAAGAGCTAACTGACTGGTCTATGGATGAAAAATGTTCCTTTTGTAATTTACACAAAGAAACAGCCAGTGTAAGTATGAGCATTATATTAAGCATTACTCCCCAACACTCATTTTTTGGTATGAAAGTAAGAGAATTGAATTTTGCAAATAAGTAAATTCTGCATTTTGACTCAAGATAGTTTTAGGGTTCTATTCCATTCAATAGCTCAGTAATTTAATTTAATTGTGTATTTTACTACCAGCAGACTAACTTCTGAAAGATGTTATGATCTTCATATGTTTTCTAGGATCGTGCATCAGTTTTCGGTTCTTCACAGTCAACGCCTACAGAGGAACTGTCATCTCAGGGCCAGTCCAACACTGATAAGATTGAATGCCAAGCAGAAAACTATCTAAATGCACTCTTTCGAAAGAAAGGTAATAAAAGCATGTCTTTCGTATTATGAAATATGACAAAAAGTCTAGAAGAATCAAATTATTCTGGGTTAATTTTGTTTTCTAAATATTTGTTAATTTATCTACTGAAGTAGATGTTTCTGCTGTTTCTCTTTTTTATTCCTTTGGCTTTCCTTAATCTTTTGAATCACCAAATGAAGTACTACCCTTCCTACTTGCTGTTTCTCTTCGTCCTCTTGCATTACGTGTCATTCTTTTGAATCTCTGTTCATAAATTTTATTGGATTTTTTCTTTTTACCATGAGCTGCTAATTTGTTTTCATGCCAACCTCAGGTGTCATTCTCTGGAATTCTAAGCATTTAAACATTTTCTGTTCCTAAATTCTCACTTCTGGTTTTCAATGGGAAAAACATTTTAGGTGAGAGAATGTGCTTTGCAGATTGCAAAATGGAATTTGGGATCTTCTTGCATGAACGTTGCTCCTTCAAATACATCCAAGTTGGAGGTTAAAACTTCTTGTCAAAATACAGTATTTAGTAGGTCATTAATTCTTTGGCTGTTCTTGTTCTTTGACACTCATGAAGATAGAGCAGTACATGAGTGAATGACAAGTCAGTTTAGTTCATGAAAGTTACTTGGTTACTTGTTGTCAGCAAGAGTAGAAATAGTAATTTTTTTCCTTAAATTCATGTGAATGAAGCTACTGTGAATGCAGTAACTACAGTTTTCGTAGATTTTTCCTGGATTTAGCATGTATATGTGAGCTGAGTATGGCCAGGGTGACAGCTCTCTCTTGCTTTTAACAGAGTTAGTCAGACACTGTCTCTTCCTCACACAGGTGGGAGAAAAAAGCAAAGTTAGTTTTCTCCCTTCTACATTGCTTAGCCTGAGAGATCATTATGCCTTTGAACCTGGGTATGTAGAATCTTTTTCTGTACAGACTTTGTCTACTCTGTCTACATTTTGCTTTTTTGCATTTTAAAGAACTTGAAATGGAGTGCAACAGACTTTTGAGTCCATATTTTGCTTTCTTTCGAACCTATTTGCTTTCTTTCAGCTATTTTCCACTTGAAATAAAATGTCCAATGAAGTCGGCTTCTTGTTAGTTCTTAAAGTCTTACTATATTCTCATCACAGGCCCAATTGTGTGGCATCTCCCTAGGCAGATAATTTAATTCTTTCAAATTTCTACTTTGTAATTTCTTCTTGGTCTTGATGTGTAGAATGTTTTTTAGTGTTTGCCTGCTTTATGCTCCAGCTGCAGATAATCTCTTTTGATACTGCTTGAGAGGAACTTCTGTCAGGGGAGAAGTGAAACTTGGCACGACCTTTTACCTTAGTGGAGTGAATGACTTTTAAGTGAAGTTTTTCACAAAGAACATTTGGCTTTTAGCATCTTCCTTAGGTTTGATCTGCCAGATCAGTAATGCTAAGTTAAAGTGGTTTTGTCTATTGAAAAACAAAATTTGCAGGTTTTTTTGCGATTATCTGAAGTATTTCTGTATTCTTGGGTAAAATCTTACTAAGAATATTGCTTCAGTTCAGGTTTTAGCGAAGTCTCTACAGTTGTTCAAATTACGGGAAGTAAAAAGGAAAAAAATAGTCAAGGGCATATGAAACCAATTTATGAGGTATTCAAGTAACTGGTTTGGATTTTAGGAGGAAGATGAAGAGTTTTACTAAGAAAATCCCAAGTCTGCTTTCTGAATTTTTGTAGGTTTTTGAGTTCAAGTATCAACTTAGGAAGAAAGGAATAAAAAAAAATTCCAGTAATTGTTTAGCTAAGGGTTAGTTCTTACACCTGGTCCCAAACCAAATGTTCTTTTGTTGTTAGAAAATTGTAGAATTCTTTGGCTGGCTGTCTTTAAAATGGAGTAACGCTTGTTTGGATTGCAAACTCCTCAAGATGATCTACTCTTTTGCTATTGTAGCTAATTTAGGCCTCTATGAGCAACTTCTAAGACTAGTGAGCAAATTAGAGGGTTCATTTGTTGATCCCATTTATCCTTTTTTTTTGAAGAAATTTATATATGGCTTTTTTAATTTGCATACAAGTTTGAGGGGATTTGGTTGTGGGTTTGGGGTTTCTTTTTTTGTATCGGGAAACTTGTTCAGAAGATCTCAAAACATGTAGCCATGATATATTACTGCCTGGAGCAGACAGCCTTCAGACATTAATGTATGACAATTTGTCTGTAGAATTTGGGACAAAAGACGATAGAATTCCTACCAAAATAGGTAAACTCCTGAAATTCTGTAAGCAACTAAAGTGTTCCATTAGGAACCCAACTTCACTAAGTATTAGTGAAAGACCAGCTCTGTAGTCAGTTGCCTGTGGGAAAGTCCTGTGCTCAGCAGACACGTCAGCAAGTCTGAAGTCCTTCTTGCCATCAAATGCTGATTGTTGCCATTAAACAATGTGTCTGAAACCCAAATGCTTTCTTCCCAACTGTGTCATCTCTTTACCCTTTTGGTGGTGTAAGCAGAGTAGACTTAGAG
This sequence comes from Buphagus erythrorhynchus, assembly GCA_013400855.1. NCBI lineage: Eukaryota > Metazoa > Chordata > Aves > Passeriformes > Sturnidae > Buphagus > Buphagus erythrorhynchus. The sequence goes on from VZTT01075874.1 coordinate 8,348, forward strand.
TGGTGCTTTTCTACTTACAAAATGCTGAAGTTCAACTGTTCTGTTTTGTTAAGGGAAAAACACAGCGTGCTTTAAAAATACATATTAAGTCTTTTTTTACTATGAATATTATAGAATGTGATGTGATCACTGTTATATCGCAGAATCACAGTTGTTTAAAAGCTTGATTAGACATTTGTTCATGGACTATTAATTTTCTGTATTTCTAGTAATACACATTGTGTGTTCTTAGAAGCTCATTTTTCCATGCAATATTAATGTGACCTCTTTAAACAAAACCAAAGAAAAATACTTGTGAATGAGGTTCTATCTTCAGGGTAGATGATCCACCAAGAAGCGACTGAGATATGAAAAGCTCTTGTAGAAGTTAAGGAATTAGGCACAAAATTATAGAGAGAATGTTTGAGATTACTTGATTCTTTTCAGATTCTCTGGGCTGCTTTGTCAAGTATCTTCAATGCCATGTTTCCCATCCCAAAGTAATTTTACTGTAAGCTTTTTAAAGCTCTTTACTATTTCTAGATATCTCTATGTTCTAAAATATTTCCATTCATAAATATGGCTTTCTTACACCGTACCATATACATGAATTTAAGGTTGAATTCACCTGTTCTTTTTGTAGTTTTCTTTCAGTTGCGTAGCTGTCACAAGCTGGTTATGCTTCTTGGACAATGTATATTTAATTTAGCAAACCTATGACAATGAAATGTGCACACATTATCTCAGACTAAAAAAAAAGTGTTACTTTCTGAGGTGTAGTTTTGAGTTGCACACACTACTTCATCCAAAATCTGCAGTTTCTTTTGACTAATAATCTTAAGAAATCTAATTTGTCCTTTCAAAATCTGAAAGGTTTTCTGTAATCCCTGATATTGACACAGTTTGTGTGGTAAACTTCTGTGACAGCTTTGCTGTCCCTCTCAAACTTCATCAGGAAAGAATATTTAGTGGGGTTTCACTGCTTTCTTAAGGAGATAAAGCATACTTTTTGTGTTGACCACCTAACTGCTGGTGTTATTCTCTTCACTGGCTGCATTTCTGGATCATTTCAACTACATTTACAAGGATTCATAGAAATATGACTGGGTATATAGTAGTGAAAATTGCAGCCTGAATAGAGGAAGAAAAAAGGTGGAACGTGTATGAGAACAGAGGAGTGAACTCCTTCTGTTTTGTTGATTTGTCAAGTTAACTGAACTAATTGGGATACATGGCTCAGAATAAATAGTTGTATTCCTGTTTTAGTGTGCTGATGACCTGACAGTGACCTGAACGATTTTACAAATAGAACTAAGAGTGTCACTGGGACAGTTTGGCGGCTGTTGAGGTGGGGTTGTTAAAAGAAAATGTGGCCCTTTTGTGAAAAAAGGAGAGATGGAGTGAATTTATGAAGCACACTGAGAAGCAATCGTGTTCTTAGTCCTGCTCCTCACACAACTGGATTGCACGTATGAGGGGGATTGTGATTCCTTGCTGCTCTTCAATGCCTTTTGGCATTGTGTCAGAAGACAAATTAAGCCGTTGGGTTGACTTTTTAATGAAAAAGTACTGATTTTTGGTAAATGGAATACTGTTGTGGAACACTATTTTGGGAGCTTTTAACTCACTGTTCATTGTCCTGCCAAACAGTCAAATCTGTCATTATAGACATTGCAGTCTAGCGATCACACATAATGTTAATGTGCAGAATAGTTAATAGTACAGATTTGAATAGTTACAAGCTTGTGCAGCACATAAACTGAGGAAGTATTAATCCTAAAAATGAGCTTTGAATTAAAATAAGTCATTGCAATTATTCATAATTACATGACGTTTATTACTATCTTCTTTTGCATTCAAACTGTTAACTTGACAATCACAAGCAGAAAATATCAGATTACATCATACAAATTCAGTCTTCTTTTATTCTAATAACATTGGGTCTGCAGTGATCTGACAGAAACTAGAATAACATTAGGGTTAACTTTTATTCTAAACCTTATAGAGACTGTTCTACTGCATTTGAAGTAGTATGTATGTGCATATGTGATCCATGGACTAAATACAGCTGCTTGTATTTTATAACAACTGTTAAAAAAGTGAGGTTAAACAGATGTAGGAATGTAAATTTAAACCTTTGCAAGTTTTAGCTATAGTCAGAACTCTGAATAAAACATCTTAGAAAAAAAATATATTCAGGTCATACCAAGTATATCTGGTGCCATCTGCTGATAACAATTAAGAAATATTTGGTAGTGATACTAAGTTCAGAGTTCTAATACCTTTCTTGCCCAAAATATGCTTCACTCTGTTTAAAAATTTTATATGACTAATTAGAAATTTCTTATGTGTAGTGGAAGATTACTGCTATGAATCACAGGATGGGTGAAGTTCTTCCCAATTTTGGGTGGAACAGGCTGGGCAATGAGGTACTGGAGAGCAGCACTGCAGAAAGAGACCTGGGGGTCTTGGTCAGTGGCAAGTTGAATATGAGCCAGCAGTGCCCTGGCAGCCAGGAGGGCAGAGTGTGTCCTGGGAGGCACCAGGCACAGCATGGCCAGCCGGGCAAGGGAGGGGATTGTCCTGCTCTGCTCTGAGCTGGGGTGACTTCACCTCGAGTACTGGGGGCAATTTTGGGCACCACAGTATTAAGAAAGATGTTAAACATTAGAGAGTGTCCAAAGGAGGGCAGCAAGGATGGTGAAGGCTTTTAAGGGGAAGCCGTACAAGGAGTGACTGAAGTCACTTGCCTTTTTTCAGCCTGGAGGAGACTGAGGGGAGACCTCATTGCAGTTACAACTTTCTCTTGAGGGGAAGTGGAGAGGCAGACACTGATATCTTCTCCCTGGTGACCAGTGACAAGACCTGAGGTCGACCTCAGTCCCAAAGCTATGCCAGGAGAAGTTTAGGCTGGATATTAGGAAAACATTCTTCACCCAGAGGGTGGTTGGGCACTGAAACAGGCTCCCTAGGGAAGTGGTCACCCCACCAAGCCTGACAGCATTCAAGAAGCGTTTGGACAATAATCTCAGGCACATGGTGTGACTCTTGGAGCTGTCCTGTGCAGGGCTAGGAGCTGGACTTTGATGATCCTTGTGTGTCCCTTTCAACTCAGGTTATTCTGTGATTTTAAGACAGGGTCAAAGTCTTTACAGTGGTTCATAGCAGGATAATGACAGATTGTAAACAAGTTGAAATGAGAGGTCATTTCTAATGTAAGGAAAAATGAGAACAGGCAAGCAGTAGAACATACCACCCAGAGATTGTAGAGTCTCCCATCCATGGAAGTATTCCTTACCTAACTAGGCAAAATCCAGAGGAGCTCGCTTTGACCTCGAATATTACTACTTTGAATAAGCAGTTTTACTAGAGACCTCCCAAGGTAATTCCACCATGATTTACCAGTTAATGATTTACATTACAGATCAGTCAATGTGATAGCAACACTATTTGCATTTATTGCAGATAAGTTTAGACTACCTCAGTCTAACCCTGTTAATTGAATATGCATTTAGCAGCAAGAGCACTTCAGATGCAACCCGGGAGCCCATCTTTTAGAGTATATGCTCTTAGATACACACACACCACCACCTCATCATATTACCTTTTTAGAGTCAACTAACTTAAAATCTGTAAACTGCCAATAGCTGTAGCAGTTGGATATATGAGAAATTCTGCTGCATTTATTTTTCATAGGGAGTATTTGGGAATCATTACAAAAAAATTAAACTAATACTAAAGAAATTATTATAAGAACAAAAAATAAATCCTTTATTACTCTAACTAGGTAAGATGACTTTGCTCCTAAGAGAAAAACCGACTTTTCCAGCAAGTGCCTAAAAGTAATATATGCTTGGCTATTACTGGTGCAAAGAGTCTGAAGTGGAATAGAAAGGCAGTAAACACTTGACAGTTCTGAATTAGTTTTGTCTTTCAGTTTTATAATAATTGATGCAGGGGATGGTGATTAATGAGGAGAAATCTCTTTCAGGCTGTTGTGTTTTCCTGCTAATGGTAGGTCCCTTGTACTGTCTGGTCTTTTTGCTTCTTAAAGGTGCAGATTACACCAAGATGTAAAATAATTCTCCCATTTGTACTGATCCCTGTTATCTAGAAGTTGTCAGAGAAGTTTTTCTTGTGAGCGTGCAACAAACTAATTGCCCTGTATAAGTAGGGTCATTCCAGACCCTACTCAGTCTTGATAGTGTTTTGTGTAATTCATTTTGTATGAGTTTCTGATTACAGGCAGTCACATTTCTGGGTTTTCAAGCTAAGCTGTTGAACAGTAGATTTCATTGTCTGGAACTACCATTTCCCTGTCATGCAAACACTTTTGTTCCTAGGTAATTCAGTTATTTAATTTCATCTCTTAACTTCCCATGTTCTTTTCTTGTATTTTGCATATGCATCAGTACTTTACACCTACTGCCTTACTACTCCACTATCTGTTGTTGAATTTGAATTTTTTTTTCTTTACTTCTAAGTGTGTCTCTAGAATGGTAAATTCCAGTTGAGCATTTATTGAGTTCATTATTTAGGAATCAGGAAATAGATATGCTCTGTTTATATTTCTATGCCTGGAGGTTACATGGTGGGGAGAAATGTTTCTCTTTGTAGGTATCCTCCATCACGTAGAATTTTACCTCATACATCTCTTCAAGAAACACCTGTCAATTTTAGGTATTTTGGTAGAAATGTGGTTGGAAGATTGTTGGAAGATAGAGCTTTAACCATAAGCAGATTTGTTTTGTCATGCCTTGGGTAAGTTCTCTTGAAGCCAAGATGTCTTAAAAATGCTGGAGCTTCACCATACCCACATGAAGTACTACAGAGAGGCCAACCAAAAGGTTTTGACAGGAAGCATCTGAGCAGAGAGTCAACTGCCCTCTTGTGTGATATAGACAGCAGATCTTGTAGGTGTAGGGGTGTAGGTTTGTAATTCCTTGCAATGCTCTGTTGGTGAAAATGAATTCTCAAAATGAAATATGTTTTAAATAAACCTGAAACAAAGAAGCAAAAGATCTTCCACGCATTCATCCTAAACCTGAGCAGCATTACTTGATCAGTGCTGGCAGTCACTCTCTTAATAGTATATGGATACAGCTTCATTGGCATAAAATGCTTGAGCACGTATGCTGTGTGATCCTCCACTATTCCTTTTAGGAAATGTACACTGTGCATGCAAACATCTACCCAACCCAGCCCTTTCAGTTTCTTCACTTCCATGAAAAAAACCCATGAAAAGAACAAGTTTATCATCTGTTTTATCTGTTTCAGATTAACTTTATTATCCCAGTAACTACAGAACCATGTGCTTTGCTATTTCCTCCAGGCAGTCAGGGCTTACCTAAAAGCTAATTCTTCTTCATTGCTTTCACACTCACTTTAAATCCTTCTCCCTTCTTGATTTAAAATTGTTTTGCTCATTACCTATGAACTCAAGGATGGACTTAAAAGGATGGGTTAAAGTATTTGTGTGGGGAGGGGTGTAGAGTTGAAGGAAAGAAGGAAGAGTGGGATAGTGAAGTAAGTACTACTACGGCCAGTTTAAGGGAGAGCATACATCTCTGAGTATGGTCAATTGTACTTGTCTTGTGAAGTGGTGTGTTGCAGTCATCAATGCAGTAGCACATCTTACTTGTGAGTTTCTTAATTACATTATTTATGCTAAGTTACACTTATATTTTGTTTTTTTTCTGGTACTTCTATCAGGATTCTTTTTGGTGATTCACAGTTGCAGTTTCAGTTATGCTTTTTAATAAGAGGTTTTACTTTTTTCTAGCTGATAGATAACATTAAAATAAAGTCATATGTATCATGTTTGATCTTGTTTTGTTTCTAAAATGAGATCCTTCTTTCCATTGAAATGTTACATACACAAGCAAATAATAGGATATACTCAGTTTAAAAGAGGAAATAAAGCTTTTCGTCCAATTGTTTTTATTGCTAGCACTTTGAAAATATCCCGAAAATCCTGTAAGATTTTACAATAAAAGTTTAAAACTTTGTTTGTATTCAATTGCTTGTATTACTACAAATTTGGGGACATTTCAAATGGGACATTTCAAGTAGCATCATATCAGTTTTTACATTTTGATCCTGAACCTACAATGAGGATTTTAATGTCAGAGTGGAACGTGTCTTTTTTGCTTTTTTTCCCTTTTAAAGAGCAGTTCCTCAAAAGTTCAGCTGTTCTAGGTTAAGAAGAGGACTAATCTTTAGAACTACATTTCAAAGTTATTTTTCTTATGGTTGTTCTTTGAAAGTAACTTCTTTCTGTATCAGTTCATATCTTAATTTACTTTCATGGTTTGTATTCAAAATTCTTTATTTTCAAAACTGAAAATGAACAATCTGCAAATGAAAATTCAACTTATTTGCCAACAATACAGATTCTGAGTCCCCTAAGTAATGCAACCCCATGTACTCTTACTTGCATGCTGTGATAGAGGAGTAAGGTGAAAATTAATGATCTATGCTAAATGCTCTTCCAAGTGACTTTCAGTTAGGAATGCTCGTTAAAAAAGACTTGATAGTCACCTGAATTAATACGTTCATTACACATGTACTTATTTAACACATTTGCGTGCTTATAGCAATCATTTATTATAGGAAAAGTAATTAAGTTTGGTTCTTAATATATCTGTTGCCTGTGTTTTTTATTTCTAGATCTTCCTCAGAACTGTGATCCTAACATTCCCCTAGTTGCTCAGGAATTAATGAAAAAAATGATCCGTCAGTTTGCGATTGAGTACATTTCAAAAAGTAGCAAAATTCAAGAGAACAGAAATGGTTCATCATTTGAACCAAGTCTGATGTGTAAAAGTATCCAAATGAACCAAACGGAAAACTCCCTTCAGGAAGAACAGGATAGCCCTCTAGACCTCACTGTGAATCGAACTCAAGAACAGAATACTCAGCAAGGTAAATTTCTATATCTGATAATTTGTGTTTTGCTGTCGTTTATTTACTTTATGGTGTCTTATTCCCTTAAAAATAAATGTCCATGTCAAATAGAAACATTTTTCATATTGTGTGTTAGCAGATGAGTATTCTGATTTCTGAGTGCTTGTGTTAAATAAGTGGCATTGGAATTTCTCAGCTTTGGAATACTGAATCTAAGTCCTATCAGCTGTGCTGTCACAGGTAACAATGGTTCAAAATTTTTTTGAAGAAGTGGCTGTCAAGAAGCCTGAGAAAAGAGAAAAAGATGCTGGGATTTCAGAGAGGAAATGTCACTCAGTCTATGTCAGCTCTTGAACACTTTCTTTAAATACAGGCAGGTTAGAATGATGGGAAAAGAAAAATGATCTGAGAGAAAATTTCCATACTTCATACCTTAATCATTACAGATCAATGCAGCTTTCTTAACTAAGAGTAAAGCTAGAAAAACAAAGTCTGTCTCACTATCATTTACAAAAAGGAAATAACTTCTTTGCCTCAAGGAATATTGCTATCCAAAACTGATAACAGTATAATCGCAAGAGTGTTTTGGACTTTGAACTAGATTTGGATTAGCAGCAGTTTTCAGGAAGGGTTGTGACTGTCATGTGCAACTGAAAGCAGTGGCAAAAGCACCTTTTGTCTTTTACAGATACCAAGGTCTATGTTAATCCTGTAATACTGCAGACCAAAGGGAAAAGTTGGCATGTATGTCATGTCCATACTAAAAAAGTTGAAAGAAGCCAGAACTAAGTTTTTTGGGTTTTGTTTGGGTTTTTTTGTTTGTTTGTTTTAATATACAGTAGCAGATTTGGTATGTGTGCAGTCTTTAATTGGAGATCCTTGGGGGCAGGAAGCTCTGACGGATTCCTCATGATAAATATACCTATTCTAGGTTATGTTTCAAGCATCCTTTCTCTTTGACAGAAAAAACATTAAGAAATACTAGAATAGTTTCTTTTATTCTGTATGGTCAGTGGAAACCAGTTCATGCCAGGGTTAGTAAATATTTAGTGGTTTAAATCCTGAGAAAAATACCTGTTGTGCTCAGATGTAATTTTGCTATGGATGAATTACAGATTTTAGAGGTTTATAATTGGCCAGGTTGAAGCATATTTCTTTTGCAAGAGCAATAAAAAATACTTTCCTGATATCAGCACTATAGCATATAGCTTACTTTAACAGCTAGTTATAAATAACTAGTCTTAAATGTTCATGAAGGAGCAAAGTCCCCAAAGGCAGGTTCTGATCATTGCTGAGCCCAAATAAATCTTTGAAGAATGAAAGAAAAGGCAGAAGGTGGGCAGGGACAGGAAGAAAGTTAGGCTGCCACCCTTATCTGAAAATCCATTGATCTTTTGTCTAAGAAAAATCTAAAATATAGAGAAATTGAGTTATTTAAATAATCTTTTTATGTCATTGGATTTTTTCTTACAGTAAGGCTAAAGAGCAAGTTTAGAATTGTGAACCTTTAGTGAAACACCTAAATCTAAAATAATTGCTCAGCACACACAGTGTATGAGTTGCACATTAAACTATGTAAGACACTGCAGAGTCTCAGGACTTAGACTGCCATGTTTGATGGAGTGCCTTTTAGATGTTAAAGATAACATCTTGCTGTGAAATTTAGAGATACTGAAATGAGAAATAATAGTGGAATAAGACTGTAGTTGGAGAAAGGTGGCTTGAACATCTTACCTACCAGGGAAATTGTATTGTGCTTTCTGTTTTCCGTGAATGTGTTTAATTTTGAGCCATTTTAGCTTTTCACTGTAGTGATGGCAACAAAAGCAAATAAGTTCAAGATGAAAAATGTCAGCCTGCTCTTTTTATTTGCATTGTGTTCTAAGTGCAAAGATTAATGAAAAAGGTATTTCAGTTAGCTTTTGTCAGGGACTGTGTGTTATGATTGCACGTATCTCTCAGTTCTGTACTCTTCCTGAAGACAGCTTGGTTATAATAAAGTGTCATAAGCTTATGGTAGGGAATTATGAAGGTTTTTTAACTGGATTATTTTTTGAAATGTGTAATTCTCTCACATAGTATACTTCTTTAGTCTGGAGACTTGTAAAAGCTGTACCATGGTTCCATTCCTAGTAATGTTTTTTGAATGTCATGCAACTCTCTTTAGTATTTGCGATTTGTAATTCCTGTTGCAGTTTTCAAATGAAGTGGCAGTAGCAGAGGAGGAGATTCAAATTTGTACTTTGCTTTGATGGATCCTCAAAGTTGAAATCTTTAATTCAAATCCTGTTAAGTGGATAATGATCCAAGATAAATTCTTTAGGTTCACTTTCTGCTTAGGCAGCTGCTTTGTATTTACAGTGGTTAGCTTTGAAATGAATGATCTAACCAGTTGAATAGACAATCTTGCTCCTTTACTATGAGTGATTCTTGGGCTCGAGAGGCAGGAGTAAACTTCATTATCCAGGCTACTAGAAGCTGTGAGCAGATCCAAGCTAAGTGCTAGCTCAGCACTGAAAAGAGATTATACCACTGTAGTTCTCCATTAAAGAAAGCTTCTTACTCTCCTCTAGTGTCTGGAGGCCATCTCTGAAGCCAAAAAGTCCTCAGTTCTGGCACTCCCAGACCTGATAGCCCTGATTTTTGGGCTTACAAGGCAAGGTTTTAGTAGCTGGGGAGGGCTGTAGGATGGCATCTGTGAGAAGCTGTTGTGGCTTCCCTGGGCGAGGCTCAGCCAGCTCCGCCACAGACCCGCACCAGGCTGAAGTAGAGCACAGGAGCTGGGCTCATGGTGCTGCTGTGAAAGCACGTTTAAGAAAGTGCAAAAACGCTGGACAGGCAGAGGGGTGAGAAACAGCAGTGGGAACAACGAGGTGAGGGAAAGGGGAAGGGAGGTGCTCCAGGCACCAGAGTAGTTATTTCCATGGAGCACATGGAGAGGACCATGGTGGAGCATGTGTTCCACTGCAGCTTTTGGAGCAGATACTCATTCACATTGCAGCCTGTGGAAGACTCCACATTGGAGTATCTGGGTGTTTCCTGAAGGATCTGTGGCCTGTTGAGAAGGAGCAGTAAAGAAAAATTGTACCGACTTTAGCCCCCATTCTCAATCTTGCCTATGCCATCTGGGGAGGGGGGAAAATAGAGGGGTTGGGAGTGAAGTTGAGAGCCTGGGAAAAGGTAGAGGTGGGGAAGTGCTTTAATTTTTATCTTCTTCTCATTATCCAAATCTATTTTAAATTGCAATAAATTAATTTTCTCCAAGTCTGTTTTGTCTGTCATGGTAATTAGCAAGTGATTTCCATGTATTTATCTTGATGATCTTTGTCTCATTTGTTCCTGGCCCCCACTGAGGACAGAGAGTGGTAGAGGGGTTGAGTTGGAGTCTAGCTACTGGCTGAGGTAATCTCTGGAACTGCAGCATTTAGTACTGAGCATGAGTGTTTAAGCACTGGCATCCAGGTATGTCCAGCTGACACCTGACTGGTAGTGGAGTCCCAGAGCATGCTTTGCTTTCCTCTGCAGGTGCAAGTGTGGTAATTTAGCAGGGTGCTTTAATTCCTGTGTACCTTCCTGGTAATCAGGCAATCATTTCACTGTCAGTCAATTAGCAGCAACTGTTTCCAAAAATACCTGTATCTTGCTCCTTTTTCTAATCCATGTAACTCTTAAGACTGTCCAGGCTTTGAAAACAAATACTTTGAAAACAAATGTATAATGAAACAAAACCTGTTTTCCATGCACTCCATCTAACAAAAGTGAGGTGTTAGTGTGTGCTTTTGTAATATTGCTTTTCCTCTAAACTAAGCCAATGAAGAAGCAGCATCCTTGCAGAATGAAATGGTGAGTAAGGAACAGTATTGGAATAGCCTGCAGCAGCTTGTTTCCTCATGCAGTCATGGGGCTGAGCTCTTTCAGGAATGTTCCTAGCAGCAGCAAAATTTGATGCAGAGGCTTCTTTCACTTGGTAGATACAGGATGGTTGATAGTTTTCAGGCTTCTAAGCAAAGTGGCTTTGAGTCAGAAGTAGAAGCAGTACAAATATATAATGCGCTGGTTTAGCTGCACAAGCTTATTCTTGTTTCTGGATTTTCTGGAACCACACACTGATAGTGTGTAAACATAGCCAAAATACGCAAGAAAATTTTCATAATTCCCTTGTTTCATTGAGCCATCATAGACTGGAAGACTTCAAAAGATAGCTGGCAGCATATTGAAAGAATTCCAAACTTTACTGAGAAGAGATGTCTTTTTCTTAAGTTTCTGTTTTTACTGTATATATTGGTGAAAATAGTATGCATTTTGAAGATACACATGGTACGTTCTCAAGATAAATTATATGAGCTGTGAATACATTCAAGAAACAGTTTAATACTTTTGCATGAGAAAGTCACCCTAAAAAGCTACATTTTTGAAGGGAGTAGGTGTTTTTCTTCCCTGGCTGCCATGGTGGCTAACAGCCAAGCTCCTTGTCAGATGCTTGCTTGCTTACTTCTCTCACGATGGCACAGGGAAGGAAATGGGAAGAATAGAAAGGAGAGCTTATGAGCTAAGGACATGGTCATTGCTTACTACCACTTGCCATCATGGGCTAAACAGACTCTGCTTGGAACAAATAATCCAAATTATTGCTTATTAGTATAAATATTATTAATTCAGGCAGTGGAAATAAAAAGAGTCATTAAAACACTGTCTTTCCTCCCTCCTTTGCCAGGCTCAGCTTCACTCCAGGTTCACTTGTGACCACCACCACCACCCCTGTAGGTGCAAGGAGATTGGGTGTGGGCTGTCCGTGGTCTGTACCTAATGGTTTCTCTCTGCCACTGGACTTACCTCAGGCATTTTCTCATTCTTTTTGTTCCCATTTTTTGTGTCCATCTGGCACTTTTCCCCCTTTCTTCAATACAGTTTTCCAGAGTTTCTGCCCAAGTGGCTGCTGGACTCAGCTGTGCCCTGCAGTAGGTCTGCAGCCAGCCATCTGTGTCTGGCACAGGGCAGCCCCATGCCTGTCCTCACAGATACTGCCAAGACTATGCCATGATCACCCAATGTATGACCATATACTTTTCATCTGGCATTTTTTTAAGTTACAGAATAGTACTTGAAGTCAAAAGGGGCTACTCAAAGTACTACTGCTCAAAGTAGTAGTTAAGAATTAATGAAAGTCAGAAGCATAGAAAATAGCCAGCAAAAGGCAAGGCACCATCAGAAAAAGTACTGAAGACAAGACTGTTTTGTTGCTACAAAACCCCTTAACCTGTGAATGGAAAAGGTAAAGGGAGAGTTGTTAGTTACTAAATCTCACTATATTAAAACTAGGTAGGGCTCTCTGAAAATTCTTAGGGGAAGCAACAGGTAATGGGCAGGTTTTGCTCAACGGTTCTTAAACATCAGAACTGTTGTGACATGAGGTCACAGGTCACACTGTTCACAAGGGGCTGTAGACTTCACAGCTAACAGAACCAAGGCCAGAAACTAAAGCTAGAGTAGGCTGGGATAAATCTCTGAGATCCCTAAACATTGGCTTGGCAAAGCAGCTGCTAGTAGAGCAGGAGAGCAAAGAGCTGCAGGTAGTAGCCAGGCTGATGTGCTCTTCCACACTAGGAGTGGAGTGCTCCCCCTGCCTGGCAGCTGAGGACTGAGTAGAGTAGGTTATCTGATCTAATATCACAGTTCATAATAGCTAATGAGATATTTCCTGTAACCCAGAAAAAAACTCAGTTTAGAAATCAATGTAGAGATAGCAGTTGTAGGAACTCAACGCTGACCTAGTTTCTGTTGCTTCCCCTTCCCCTCCCTGCTTCCTCACTAGTCTGGAGGAGTTTCAAGTGATTGTGGTCCTGATTATTTTGAAAATGAACTTCGATCACACTTAGTTTCATTTTAGTATTGGTGCTTAGATCTTGTGCTGAGAATCAAAGGCCAGAGGTTGAACCATTTCTTTGAAGATAAGAATAATTCAATTTGCATAGAAATAGCTGCATTAGAAGACCATGAGTAGCAAACCTGAAAAACATCTAATATATTTTTCTATATTATCCAGTGTTACTTACTTTTTTTATGAGGACTCACTTCTTAGTAGTCGTAGCTTCACCTAAAGAGTGGAAGTAATTTCATATCTTTTATTAAAACCACCTTACAGAGTGGTTTTTCTGTTCCTGGTATAATTGAGTTCCTATCCAGAATTCCTGCTGTAATACCCGTTTTGATTGATTTGTAAGAAATAATGGAAAGTTCTGGCTCAGTTTAGAGACTACTATTCCTACCTTGCAAGTAACAAGTTTCCAAGATTCATAGTCCACCTGTAGGATGCCTCTTTGCAACCTTTTGATCCTGTACCTAATGTACCAAAGTGAACATCTTGACTGTGTATATATACATACATTTATTTCATTAGGTAGGATTTCACTATGTCTTGGAACTTTACAGCAAATGCTCTCATTTTCCTACCAGTTTGAGGTGGGCTTTTGTGAGGTTTATTTCTTGTTGGTTTTAATGTTTTTTTTTGTTGTTTTTTTGTTGTTGTTGTTGTGGTTTTTTGGTTGTTTTTGTTTGTTTTTTTTTTTAATTGGATGGCTTGCTTTTTTTTAATTCAAATAAAATTACTAAAAGAATCTGTAGTCCATTGACTCTGTCTGGTATTTTGCATGTATATCAAATTTCTTGTATGATTCTTTTTACTGAGTATCATCTTCCTGTAAAGCATCGTCTTCAGGGGGGTGTCATGTACTTAATGAATTTGCTGTGTTGGAAGAACAAAATGTCTTGAACCTCAAATTACTTCAGTTCTGCATGTCATTTAGAGGCTGAAAATGTATCTAGTTTTTTGTTTCAGGAGGCTGAATTTTCACTTCTGTGTTCTTTCAGTCATTTTTTGACTGATTGCTAGCCTGGTGTTGTCAAAGCCAACTCTGAAAGGTTGGGAATGAAAATTATTTTCATTATGGAATCTTACAAGAGCCTTTGGATTTTGTTTATTTGTTGGGGCTTTTTCTTTTACTAAAAATCTAGCTAGCTTTGCCTTTTTTTTTTTTT
>VZTT01075875.1:9226-20594 GCA_013400855.1 Buphagus erythrorhynchus
TCTGCCTTCAAACAAAAGTATCAGTAACCAGGAAGGTGTTCTACCTTTATATGTAGTGGGGGTGACAGAAAAGTGAGATGCATGATTCACTTTCCTTAACTACCCAGAAATCAAGTGTAGGATGTTCAACTCAGTCCTGCTTATAGTCAGGGGGAGAAGGACAGGAAAGGGCTCCTACAGTGGATGTGTCACTTAATTGCAGACAGACATGTTTCCACTAGGCAATGATTCCCATCTTTCCCTCCACTTTCCCTGACCTGATCCTGGCTGGAATGCACTTTATTGTCTTCATAGCAGCTCATATGGTGCNATACACTGTCCATTAAGCTGGTTGATAAATGATCATGTTCAGCAGGCAGATGTTCACAAATGCTGTTTGCTGTTAAATTGGATAGAAAATCTTTGTGTATTGCTGTAATAACTGAAAAGCCCAAGCTTNTTGCATGGGTTTTTGACCACAAAGTGGTGCTCACACACTGAACAGCATCAGGGCCTTGGTTTCTCACTCTTAATGTCCACCCCCACCAGGGAATAGATTGAGGGTGGGGAGGGCACAACCAGGCAGATGTCCTGAACTAAGCAAAAGGATATTCCATGCCATATAATGTCATGTGCAGCAACAAAATGGACAGGAGGGTGTTTAGGGAGATGAGCCATCTTTCTTTTTGCTCATAGCTGGCATCAGTCCACTCGTGGGAGGTGGTAAGTGATTGTTTTGGTTTGGTTGAGTTTGTTTTCTTTCTTCTTCCACTTCTCCTTTGCTTAGTAAACATCTTTTATCTTGCTTTTTCTCTTTCTTTCCTCTTGGCCTGCTCCACTGTGTGTTGAAGGGGGATGCAAGTGAGCAGTTGTGTGGTGCTCAGTTGCCTGCCAGGTTAACCCACAACACCACATATCTGCATTGAGAAGTCAGCTCCACTTCCAGTCAAGCTGTGTGAGCTTCTGAAGCCTTTGTTGGAACAGTAATTGTTAGCATGTTCATATATAGCAGGTCTCTGCAGCCACTAAAGCAAAGCAGCTCTTATAGGATGGGTCTTAACAGTGAATCAGCTCTCTTTGGTGAGTCAGAGAGCTTCTGAAGATACACAGGCATGAGGATCTGGGAACATATGCAGGAGTCTGGGACTTCTCCACAGCTATAAACAACAACTTGCAAAGCCCTGATTGTCTTCTAGTGCTGCTTAAGGATGACCATTCTAGCCATGCCAATATGTGGGCCAGAGTCATGCATGCCAGAATGGTCTCAAGCACCAGCTGCTTTTGGCTCATGGTTTTTCAAGTGCCACCTGGCTTTGGTTCCTGGCTTAGCCATGGACTGGTTGGGCAAGACCCTTCAAATCTGTGCCATGGTGCCACACAATCTGCTTCAGTACCATGGCAGTGGGAGGGTGTTACAGAAAAGCTTATTATCAGGCTCAAATAACAATACAAACTATTGCTGCAAGTAGATTTCTCCTATGTTTTGAAGCTGACTTGCCCAAATTGGAGCTGAATGAAGAATGATAGAGAGCTCTTTGTCTCTTTTTCCCTGTACAATGATAAATGTTCCTCCTATGGTTTCATTTTTAAGTTAAAGCAATTTAAACCCATTGTGCTTTCTCTGCACCTTTATTTAATTTTCAGCCTCTTGGCATTTTTGTTTCACTCTTCTTCAAAATTTGTTATGATTTTTACTGTCTGGTTAAATTAATTTAGGGCTCCACTTGTCACTTGTTTATTGTCTGACTCCCTAGCTCCCTTCACTCTCCTACTGTTTAGTACTTAGTACACATTGTATTTCCCAGCTTTAGCAATCTTTTCTCCATCTTCCTTGGCTGTTGTCCAGTATTTTGCTTATGAGTAGTTTAATGACATGAATTCTTCCCATCGTTATCCATCAACATTGGAAACCTTTGAGTCAGCTTCTCAGCAAAGAAGCAGATCATGCCACCAGTCCTGCAATTTTCAGTACTAGCTAGTAGCACTGTGAGTAGTTCGGCTGCCACATTTGTATCTTTTCTGATACCAATTGTAAGTTTTTGAAAATCTGAGAGAGATGTTTTGAACCATGAGGTTGTGCTGTAATCTCTAGCCTTATGTTCTCCTGACATACCTTGCTTTTGTGCCCTTGTTCCTTCTGTGAAGATGGTAAGAAAATTGAATTCAATTTTATTTTATTCCTATAACTGACTCGTTGGTTGTTTTTTTTTTCCTCCTGGAAAGTCACAGAAGTATTTGAAACCAAACAATGTAGCACAGTGACAGGATACTCCATCAACAATTCACCAGAATATACTTTCTCACTGCTCATGATGGAGGATTTAATCATAGTCACAAAGGTGAGAGTTGGGAACAAACTTTTTAGTGCATTTTTATATTTCCCCCTTGGGACTGATAGCTGGGGTGTCCTCCCTGGACACGAAGTGTTACTATAAGTTTATGCTTTGTGTTTCTCAAATCTCCTTTTGGGCATCTTGCTATAACATCTCCCCTTCCCATTTAACCTCTATCTGCTTCAGGACAGGGCTGCCCCTATTATATGGACTTGTACTCTGCTTCCTACTATGAAACTTCAGGATCTGGAACTACTGCCAAGGGTTCTGTTAAAATAAAAAAAGAACCAAAACTCTTCAAATTCATTTGGAGTTCCTTAGCTCCCTTGTATGTCAAGGGGTTTTTTTTCTGGATGTTATAATCATAGAAACATAGAACAGTTTGGGTTGGAAATGACCTTTAAATGCCATCTAGTCCAACCCCTCTGCAGTGAGCAGGGACATCTTCAACTAGGTCAAGTTGCTCAGACCCCATCCAATCTGGCCTTGAAATTTCCCAGGGTTTTACCACCCTCATTATAAAAAACTTCTAAATTAGATATAAGGATTGTTATATCCTACAAGCTCAGAGGTCCTCTGTCACTTTCCATTATCGTAATGAACTTATCAAATACATACAATAACTTCCTTACTAGGAACCTAAACTACAAGAAAGATATATGATATGATAAGTTTCATTTTCCTTCTCTCCCATGTAATCCAAAAATTGCTCTTGAATACACAGAAAAGCTGCAAGAAGTTAATAATCAGCTCTTGGTGGAGAGAAGCACAGCAACATTAATTGTGTCTCTCATGAGGAGGCTTCAGGCATATCACTTTCACTCACACTGATCATAAAACCAGCACTGTGAATTGTTTCACAGTTATATTCATATCAAGCTGATGCCAATTTAAGACTGTTACGTTCTTTTTAAATACTAAAATCTTATTTTGTTTTGATCTGTACAGATAAGGCCTATTATTTTCATTAGGAGGTGTACAGTATGATTCCATAAAGCTGCCTATTATTCCTATTACTGAGCTGTTAGAAACTCACTCCATTCTCAAACACCACCCTAGCAAGAGAACAGCATATCAGGCCTATTGTCACTGAAAGGCTTTTTCATATTTGACAGTTTAAGCATATCTGGTGTTCTCATTTTAGCTTAACTTTCTAAAACATTTGCTTAACTACAGCAGGTTCTTGTAGCAGGTTTATTTTGCTCTTTCTGGGAATGGTTGTGCCATGTGTTTGCCCAGGCTACACAGAGGGCTGAATGCTGCTTGAAGCTGGTGGCACTCACCTCTGCCCTTTTTTCTGTCCCACTGAATTCTATATGAGAACAAGCTGTCAATGGGGATTTCAGGAGCAGTGTGGACTCCGAACCACAGTGTGGCTTGGCTCACACTGGCAGAGTCATTGTTTTTGACCTAAGTGAGCTGAAAAGAATTGTTTTTTCTCTGACTAAGAAAGATTTTTGGTGGATACAAAAACCCTTATTGAGTATAGACTTATAAATTCCCTACTCACACAGCTTCTGACACAAGACTTTCACTCAAGCAAGGCTGCATACTACCTATCAAGGTTTTCAGTGCTGTAGAGAAAAACTTTGCCATACTGTAAAATAATCTTTGAACTGTTGGAAGTACAGCGGCCAGACCCTCAGGGAAGGAAGGCCTGCAGGTTGGCAAGTTCAGCCTTTTTCAATTTACTAGCAAGCCCTTTATGACGGGGGCAGCCTCATTTAAAGGTGAAGGAATGAATATACCTCACTTAGCTGCTGGTGAAAAGTTCTGACCTCTTGTCCTCGTGCTGCCCAGAAGGATTCCTGTATCGACCGTCCTTGTTCTCCATGCTCTCCAGCTATGCAGATTATTTGGCCTCTGGAGCACTTTAAGTCTGATTGTGCAGAAAATAAAAAAGCCTGTGGCCTTTTTTCTGACACAGGAGGCATCTTAAACAACTCTGTTGAGCTCAAGAGTCAGATTTGATGCTGACCTAAAGTCTTGACACCTCCAGATGAAAGGTATTTTGCTATACAAATAGCATGTTCTTCAATATTAATAGCTATTTCCAAGCTCTATCATAGTCCAAGTAGAAAGATAATTTCTCTGAAGAAATATGACTTACAAAAATTAGAGGCTAAAAAACCTGACTGTAGTGCAAGAATATCTTGCTTTTTCAAGGGAAACTTTTCAAAGCTGAAGATGACTAAAAGCCAGTTACATGCAGATTTCAGGGAGCTGTGGTTTTATACAAACCGTGGATCCAAAATGAATTTTTTAAAACAGCAAGCCCTTTAAAGAGCTAAATTTTCACTGGAGGTTAAATGAGAGATGTTTTGAAATGATGTTTATTATTTAAAGTGCCTAACAGAAATGAAAACTGTTAAAATTCTAGCAGTCTCTGCTGATCACCCTGAAGAAAGGAGGCAATTCCTTCCCACTAAGAATCTTTTCTTTGTCTACAGATGGTGGGTCACTCTTGATTGTGCATTTCTTCCATACACTTACCAGTGCTGGTGCTATGTGACAACTGTGCATGTATTATAATCAGGGGTTGTTCCTGTAACATAATAAGGCCCATTTAAGGGGCTCTCCAAACCCATGATGTTTTAAGAAGGAACATCTTTCTTAAATGAATGTTGTCATTACTTATTATTATGTTTCTAACAGTTTCTTGTGTATAACAGCTTGTTAGGTTTGACTGTAGCTGTATTTGCAGAAGTGGGTATGTTGGTCTATGAATTTTGAAGAAACCAAACACCTCCTTACAGTCATATTGTCAGCATTTTCAGGCTCCTTTCACCTCTCTCATGACCCTCCAAGTGTTTACTTTAACCAGAAGAGTCTGGCAAGCATAGTTCATAACTGTACTGCATACTGAAAACCACAGACTGAAGAAGAATGTTGGCTTTTGCCTACTTCCCATCCTTGATTTATCCTTTACAGTGCTATTCTGTAAGGAGTGAACTACTTCTCTCTCTTTTTTTGGACCTACCAACCTTAGAGATGTATGTCTCTCTAATAATACCAACCTCTGTTTTACAGTTTTCAATCATGAATTCTTTCAAACCATTTAACAGATTAACATAAATCAAGTTAAAATCTCATTCAAACTGCACTTGGCTTTAAGGATGTAGCTTCTCCTTTGGACCAGAAGAAGGACTGTGTGCATGTTTGCTTGCCTGTCTGATTGTATTAGTTTCTCCTGGTTTATCTAAAAAAAGAAATTGGCTTGCAGCAAACAATGCCTCACAGAAGGCAGTGTAGTAATTTTTTATGGTGAATTGCTGGTAGTTCAATGACACGATTTCTCAAGAGGTGCAGACCTGGTTGATCAAGATCCTCTCTACAGCAGTGAATACATGGCTTTAAATCTTCTGTGAGCAAGCACACTTCTGGAAGAAGTGATCCCCACTGTCAGTCTACTAAGGGGGAGACTGCAGGAAGGAAAACACTACAAATTCTAGTCTAGACTGAAGCTTTACAACCTGGCCTATGGGTTCAGCATAAGATGACAGCCTTTGTAAAGGATCAGAGAATGAATATCTGAATGTCCTCTCTCTTATATCTAAGGGAATGTGGAATTACATTCATGTCCTGCCTTTGCAGTCTGCAGCTGTCTGATCACATCCCATTTTTCTCTGCAGGGGAGAATGCCCCACTCACAGGCCCATCTGAGTTATGACTTGAGCTGCAAGAACACAGACTGAGCAGGGCAGTGGGTAAAGCCTCTCATAACCAAAACATCTGAGTCAATACCTGCAAGGCACACCAATATTAATATGCTTGGCAGGTCACCCCTGCTAGAGGGCATGAATCTGTGAAAACAGAACAGATGAGCCGCAGAGAGAGCTGCCCTTGCTAGGAAGCCTGGGGATACTTGCAGTGAAACACTTCCTTTCCTCCAGTCTCAGATCAGCCAGTTCCTTACAGACAACTTCAAGACAATTGAATTTCAGTGCAAGGGTCTGTGAGGACTTGTGAGCCTGATGCCTGAAGGCAGAATGGGACTTGGGCTTCTTCCTTCCCTTCTAAATAGTCTGTGGAAAGACACAACCACCTTGCTGCCACTGAAGAAGTGCTCCTCTGCATAACACAGCAAAATCTGGGCAGTAAAAGCAACTTAGGTTCACCTGTTTCTCAGACTCCAAAATAAAGCAAACATAACCTGGAGGAGCTTTGGGCAGTAAGGCACACTCGTGGTTTCCACCAGTTAATGTGGCTTACCAGATATAGTGGGTGACCATGGCTTTCTGGTAAGGCTTTGATCTGTAGGATGTAGCTTATCAAATCTCAGTGACATGGAGCACATTTCTGTTTTATTACTCACTAATACTGGGTTTGGCAGGCACTGCAGGTTATTTTGCTAAATTATGACAGAACTGTCATCTGCAGGATAAACTAGGATATAATGCCTGTGACTCATGAGTAGTTTTTTTGGAATAAAGCTGCTTCTTACGCAACACAATATTTAGAAAACAATACCTGGAATTTATTGGAATGAAGTCTGCCTGTCCCTCTTTCCTTGCATGGCTTACAACATTGAACCAGAAATCTTCAAGAGTTTTTTTTCCCCTCACAGAAATACGAGCTGTTCCAGGAACAAGATGCTTCATAAATAGGGTGTAATATGATAACTCAAAAGAATTTATTTTGTGATCAAAACACCCAGGAAAAAGAATGCTGTGCTAAGGCATTAACAAAAGGACCAAATGAGAGGATCTGTACAGGGACAACCTAGATAGGCTCCCACAGGTAAACAAAAGAGCACAAAGTCTGGCACAGGACAAATCAAATAAATTAAAGCAGAGACTGGAAGTGCTGTGGGTGACTTATTCTTTCTTTTCAGAACCCAAACTTTTCTAGGAAGTAGCTGCAAGTGTTGGGGAAGCTGGGACAATTGTCCAGGGATCTGATTACTGATGTTTGCTAGCTGTCAGAGAAACTGTTTTAAACCCCTGAGAGTAGAGAGGGTGAGCTTATTCAAAGCCTAACTATCACTTAGTACTTTTAAGGGAACATGGGTTCATCCAACAAGTATAAATCAGTCTTTAAATTAGATTACAACTTTGGCTCATAAAAATAATTGCAAGTTAATGTAATATCTGCACAATGTATGGATAACCCAGCTAATTGCATTAAAATGCAAGTAAGAGCATATCAGATGTGGTGCTGATTCAGATTTTAAACAGCTATCAGTGGAAAGGTGGCATAGCCATGAATTTACCTGGCTTTTTAAATTATACTGTTAAAAGGCATTTCAGAACATGGAGTCTGTAGAGAGAGGAACACAGACTCCAGGTCACACACAAAGAAAAAAGGAGCATATGCTAGAAATTTATGATTTTGAAGAAGTCTCTAAGGACAAAACTAGCAGTTCAGGACTTAACTGCTGTTATGAAGTGGTTATGTTGGCTCTACATCCTGCTGAAAAGAGGGATATGCAGGATCATTAGAGAGTTGATACTCACCTTTTGTGTGGCTGGTGCTGGAATAATGCCTAAGTTCTGATCTACCTTCATTGAAAAATGAAAATGGATTATTAAAAGGGAAAAAGGAGTGCAGTGTTCAAGGCTATGAACCTTATTCAAAGAATGCTAATTATTGTTACGCAGTCACCACTAGAATATACCAAGAAACACTCACAGAGATGGTGCTAAGAGCTTTAAACTCCAACAGGAAAGGAGACAGCATTTTCAGTAGTTGAGCATAAGAGCAGTGGAAGATGCTTCGATGGGGAAGGTGGATTCTCTATGGCTACTATGGGCAAGGAGGGTGTCTCAGAAGCTATTCCACTGGCACAATTAATCATTTCCCATAGCTTTTCTGCAGCCTCCCCTTAATATTAATTCCATTTTAAGATTATCCCTTGTGAAAGTGATATCACTGCAAGATATGAACACAGTGTGTGAGTAATCCACTTTTTACTAATTATTTATATCTGTAGATTTGCATCTAACCTGAAGGGTTGTCTTCTGTTAAAACTTCACTCTGCATTCATGAATGTCTTAGTCTTAGCTTCTAATTTAGTTTCACCTTGAAGGGTACGTAAAACATGCTTTCCCCTAAAATATTATTTCTTTTAAAACATGACAAACAGAGGAAATCAACAGAGTTTGAAGGAAAAACAGAATAAATTTTTGGCAACTTTGAACCCTGAATTTGTAAGCACAATTGTCTATCAATAACACTGTTGAAAGTCAGTTTGGGCAACTGGTTTGTAGATCTGCAACCTTGAGAAGTGTTTTTGAGAGTGTAGTACAGAAAAATGACAAAAAATTCAGAACCTTATTTCTTTATATCATTTTTATTTACATGCAAATGCAATCATACAGCTTTATTCTTACAACATAGCCATAATTGCCCTAAGTGGTGCAGGACAGCTCCTCTCTTTGTTTCTGTTTAAACCACCACAGATCTGGAAGGAATTCAAAGCCTTTTACTCTGTAATAATGTTCCTTTCAAGACTGTTTTCCTGTTGTTGTTTTGTTGTTTTTGTTTCTTTGTTGTCAGTTCTAAATCAGCTACAGTGAGAGGTGTTGTTTATTTTGTTTTCTAAGTATCTGCTAAACCCCCGGCAGCTGCTAACTACACACAAATCTAAAGATTTGGGAAGTGAGAAGGACTGGTAGAATGAATTTCTGCAGAATTTGTGCTCTAATTGTAAATGCAGTTTCTTGCTGTGCGTCACTAAACCCTGGGCTGATGCCGCAGCTGCTGAGCCATAAGAGGGCAGCTGCTGCAGATGAAGCTCCATCCTCATTCTGGTCAGCCACAATGGGAATGCCTGTGCTACCTCTCCTCTCCCCTCGGCTGAATTCCTTTGCATTTTAAAAATTCTCACTGCTGTCCCTATTAAGAGGAAGAGACAGTAACGATGAGCATAAAAAGCCAGAAAACTAAATGACAGGAGGAATGGAAAAAATATTGTGCTTATCTACACTTGCAGTTGTGCACCTGCAGTTCCACATCTCATCAGGCAAGAATACTGTGTTTCTTCTGCCGCAGTCTCAGCAGAATTGCTATTACTGAACAGTCATTAATTCTGCGCTTTCACTAATAAGAACTGTTAGAAACAAAATTTAGAATCTTGGGAAAATGCTACAATTCTGGTTCATTAGTCTGTGGTTTGTTTTTGTTTGGCTTCTTTGGCGTTTGGTATAAAAGCTCTAAAATCTTTTCTTACAGGACATTAGCAGGGAAATGTTGGAAGTGGAGTATTGGCTACATGAGGCTTCTTCCTTTTAGAGAGAATTTGGATGCTAATTTTTTTTAAGGCTCAGAAAAATGAGCAAAAGCCTGAGTCATTCTGTCTTTTCAACAGCAGTGCAAATAGCAGGAGATGGGAAGTTCCTGACTTGCCATTGTGCTTATTCGCATTTCTGATTACAATCACGAACATGCATAAGCATCAGTTCTGTATTTTTGAGATGGAGATGACAGGGTTGGTAGCTTTTATGACTACTGCTGGAGAAGGACAGTACTGTCCAAGACCCAGGGCCTGCCTATAAAGAAACAGATGCAGGCAGTGCTAACAAGTGTCAGAGCATTGGCAAAGATCCACTGTAACATTAGAGGGTGAGTATTGCAGGAGGCTGCTTGCTTTGTTAGATTGGTGATGTCTCAGACTTATTTCCTAGCACTGGATTGAAAAATGAAGCCCTGTGATTCCTTACAACACTTGGTTGCCATGAAGGTGATTAAATGCCATGAAGACGGTGAAGAGCTTGGGCACGTGATGTATGAGCATTGGCTAAGGAACCTGTGATCCCTTAGCTTAGAGAGGGCTCAGGGTGCTCTTACTGATGTGGATGAAGACTGATGGTGGGAATAGAACAGGTGGAGCGGGATTGTTCTCAGTGGTGTCCAATGACAGGACAAGAAAAAATGGACATGAATTGGAAAAATAGACACTTCCATTAAACATGAGAATTTTTTTTTTTCAGTGGAGGTGATCAGGGTTTCTCAGGTTGTGGAGTCTCCATCTTTGGAGCTACTGAAGACCCAACCCATGTCCTGAGCAAAACACCCTAGATGACTCAGCAGGCCTAGATGATCTCCAGATATCCTATCAACCCCCAGAGACCCTGTCAAAGCCAGCTACAGACATATATTTCAAAAGGTCTCTTTGTTTTAGGAAGCAACAATTCACAGGTTTGGAAATCCAGATGAGTGGCTTACCTCATCAGTGTATATAAGCATCTAAAGGGGGATATAAGAGGATGGAGTCAGGCTCTTCAACAGGCAGAAACTGATGCACAGGAAATTCCACTTGAACATAAGAACTTCTTCACTGTGCTGGTGACCATACACTGGAGCAGAATGCCCAGAGAGACTGTGGAGTCTCCCTCACTCAAGATATTCAAGAGCCATCTAGATGTAATCCTGTGCAACATGCTCTGGGATGACCCAGCTTTAACAGGGAGACTGTACCACATGATTCAGTGTTGTCCCTTCCAACCTGATCCATCCTGTGATATGGGTAGAGAAACCTGATCCAAATCCCTGTAGATTTAGGGCACTGCCCTTCACCTCCTGGCGGCTGAGACAGCGCCTCTAACTAACAGCCTTCACTGCTCCCCGCCAGCCCCGCTCACTGTGACTCCCCATGTGCGAGCGCCTGGTCCCTCAGCCCCAGGTGGGGACAGGCCATCCCTCTCCCTCCAAAATCCATGTTTCCCTACGGAATGTGTGAGCTCCTGCCCGGCAAGCGGCACGCAGGTGTTGCTCCCAGCTGCTGCTCCGCCTGGAGCCCTCCGCTCCCCGCCCCGCGCCCTTCCCGCTCCGGGGCCGCTCCGCCCGCTCCTGCCCATGGATTGCAGCGGGATCGTCACGCGGCCGCTCCATGCCGCCCGCGGGCCGGGGCAGCGCGCCCGCTGCTGATTCATTGGCTCTGCCGGGGAGCGAGCCCGCAGCATCCATCCCGCCCGCTCCATCCATCCCTCCTGCCCTCTCCATCCATCCCTCCAGCCCGCTCCATCCATCCCTCCTGCCCGCTCCATCCACACCTCCTGCCCTCTCCATCCATCCCTCCTGCCCGCTCCATCCATCCCTCCTGCCCTCTCCATCCA